>KZ808047.1:181910-195322 GCA_000696205.2 Oncopeltus fasciatus
TATATATATATATATCGTGATTTCCACGGGGTACAAGCCATTATTGGACTTAAATAATTCAGGATTTATCTTCAGTAGTATCTTCCTGAGCCCTCACTTCAAATTAAGCTTAATTCATATATTATCCATACTAAATAGTATTGAAGCAAGATAACCTTCATCTGATCTAGTCATCTGATTTACCTGGCCTTAACTTAGAAGAAGCAGAGCTAGTATTCCGGAAGTAGCTAATAAACCCATCCATAATATGTATTTCCCACCTGCACCTCTTTGGAATGTGAATTCATGTGAGTTTTTTCTTAACATAAAAGGGGCACATAAATGTGTAAAATTGAAGTACTTAACACTAAACAGTACCTTTAATAATTATAATAATATGGATTCATGGTAACCACCTGCAGGTAGAGCCCCACACAGCGAGAGAACCCTTTCCATATAAAACCCAAGGGACTCAGTTCGGCTGACATATACCTCCCTCGGGTCTAATCGGCTCTTCTCGGACCACCAGACTAAAACCCAAACTCTGTCCCTAGCCTAATTAACTAAGTACCCTTGCTAACAGCGCCCCCTCTTCTGCTAAGGGGTTCAACATTCGACTTACGACGATGTGGGAAATTTCACTGGATTACTCCCTTTACAAACGGTGGGATTATCCAAGTCTCGTCTTGGGGGATGTTCTGGTGTCGAAGAACCTCAACTTCATTATTAAATTGGTATTAATGAAGCTATGAGTAGTGTTCGAGTCCCCTATGGCTTGTCACCTCGTCATTTCGGTCTGGCTCTGAGGAGTTGTACGCGTGAAGCACATCGCTGGTGATGATGACTCTTGGCGACGAATTTCCCAGAGTTCAGGACAGAGACTTATCTTCCAGCATCCAACCCCCTCAAAATAGGGTTATAGGATCCAGCCGATGCATACTGAGAGTGGCTACATTAGTCACCTTCTCTCCCCATGCGATTATCAATAAATTCTATTTTATTTTTTCTTTATTCTACATTGTTAACAAATTACAAATGTTTTTATAATGTAGCTGATAAATACAATGATATCTAAATGATATTAATCTAACTGTAACTAAATGTGTTTGTACATACTCACACACAATTCTAAATTAAAAGAAGTATTTAAGAATGAATTAACTATTAATAATATTGATTTATAGAAAAAGAATGAAACATTTCGAAGTGATTAGCATTAATGGCGGATGGTTGACATGCCAAGAGGGAAAAAAATTTTTTTATTTAAACTAAAAGATAATAAATAAATAAAAGTTACAAAAAAAAAATTCTTATTGTGGGATCCTAAATGAAATTTAGCCGATGATTCTCTTAGATTAAATATACGTATTTTGAGGCGAATTGTGTTTAAACATGGGTTACGGATTTAGTTTAGTTATTATAATTTTTACTAATATACAAAAAAAAAGGCTTATAGAAATTTTTAGTTGAAAAAGAAAATAAAACTTCTTGATATTAATTTTTTTTAAATTCACTTTACAGGAATGGTAAAAAAAAAAAATTTAGAATACCCATATATTCATTTCCATTACTATTAAAGGGTTATTATCACTACCAATGAATATAGAACTATCGTACCTTCTATTATCCGTCTTTATTGTTTTGCAGAAACCAATAAAGACGGATAATAGAAGGTATGAAAGGTAATGCCTTTTTCAGGTTTAATTATATACTGATATAAGATAGACATATTAGTTCATTGATTGAATCAGATATTTTAGTAGGTATAGCTGCTGGAATTGTTTATTTTAGAGAAGAATAATAATTTATCTTAATATTGTTTCTATTGGTACTGGAAAAGAATACTGATGAAGTAACAAAAAAAAAAAACTCTAAAGAGGCGAGTGGGGGAAACCCTTGGGGGCTCAGATGGGGCCTCCCCTTCTCATAATTCGATCAGGAGGTCCTTAATTCCTGCAACCCCCGGCAACACGAGCGATATATATTCAGGGATGAGGTCTTCTGGATATTACTGCAAGGGGTGAGTCAGAGACGATGAGGCGGCTCAATTCCTTGGGACATCGATCACCCAGGGAGGTTCTTAGAGACAACTGTGGCGTTTTAAGGGAAATGATTGGCTCACGGTTTGCTTAAAGGGTGATTTTTATATAGAAAGCGGCCAAAGTATAATATCCGTCTCGTTGTTAAAAGTAAGCTGTGCCAGTTCTACAACGACTTCTGCATTATTTTCATATTAACTGAGTAAAAAATAAATAAATAAATAAAAAGAAAAAAAAATTGTAGTTCAGGTTATTTAGTAAGCTAATAATATTTTAAGAAAACATACTGAAGAGTAGTTGAATAAAGTCGGCCAAACGTTTAAATTCTCACTTCTTTGTAATCCCATACTCTGAATATATTTTCACGTACTGTGTGTCGTCTTTCTGGTGTAGGGAATGTGCTCTGAACATAATTCCAATGAGGTCACAGGTGATCCTGAAAACATTAGGAAGTTTTCACCTACAGTGCGGTAATAGGGGAATTACCTCCATGCAATGGAATTGGCGTTACTAGAAGGAAGAAAATCGCACATGTCAGAAAGAACTAGCCCAGTGCTCTTCAGCAAATTTCTAAGGTGTGTAACTATTGAGGTTATCCTCATGACAGATTTTAAAAATTTTTTAAAAGGTGTGTATGTATGTCTTCCAACTGACCACATTTTCCAGTATTTCTAGATGAAATTTGACGTGTTGTTCTCAAATGCACAAGGAGAGGCTAAATATATTGTTGAGCAAACAAAAATGAATGGGGGATAATCTGCAATCTCAAGTCGACAAAGGTTTTTTTTCCCTAAAATAAATATTTTAAGAGTTATATAGCAAAATTTTTTATATTTAACTCTTTATTAAGAAAAAAAATTATTCTGTATATTTCATACACTTAATTTTTGATGGGGTACATAATAAAAGTCCTTGCTCGTCTGTCCCGGAAATTAACCCGTCCTCAGAGAAGAGCCCAGGTTAACCCGCGATAGAGTATCTGACACCCATCTTCTCTTATCCTAGGATAAGAAAGAGACTAGGCAGGGAGTCAAGGAGGGAGTGAGATGGGAAGAAATATGACAGTTCATTCACTCCCTTGATATTTTAACTAAACTGGCTGGAGTAGGAGGTGCCTTGGCCACCTCTTCTTGAGGCGTCGGGGAGGGTGGTCGGGATGAACGTGGGATGCCAGGGAGAGGAATAGAGGATTTGGATGTCCTTGGAGGTTTGTGTGGAACTTATCAAACCTGGAGGGGATGAGCTCGGAAACAAAAGGTACTTATAGGTCAGAATGGTTTTATTGTATACGTAGGGAGGAGTGTTGAGGATTGTGCGAAGGACTTTGGACTGGAACCCCTGGATACATCTAATGTTTGATGGCTTCGCTGTGTCCCACAATTCAATACCATATGTCCAGATAGGTCTAAATAATGTTTTGTAAATAGTTATTTTGATTTCTATTGTTAATCTGAACCTGTAGTTCAGCAATCTGTAGAGCTGTCCAAAGCGTCTGTTTAGTTCTTGTCTCTTTGTCTGTAAGTGAGTCTTCCAGGTAAGTTTACTGTCTAGGTAGAACCCAAGGTAGCGGACTGTCGGAAAGGAGGGAAGAGGAACGTTATTAAGGAGGACTGGCGGACATTGATATAGCAAAATAGATTATACTTGAATGGGGATTTAGCTGAAACATAATTTATTAACTTAAAATCATAACTTTTACAAGTTAAATGTAGATAGAAGGCTGTTACGGGAAATTGGACCAATGAAGTAGAGATTAACTGAATGTGAAGTGGGAGTAAATGCTTTTTTGCTACAGCTGGTGTTATTTATACTTTAAATAAATGGAACTCAATTAATATTTGTTTATTTATAAAATATACATTCTATAATAGCAAGGAATTACATGAGGTGGAAATATCAATTCCAAATATTTATCAACTACAACTCTGAAGAATTAGATCAGTTCATGAAGCTCCTTCGTGACGGACATTCTCTTTGACTTCTAATTCGTTAAAATGTCTTCCTCTCCCATGGTCTTCTACACTAATAATCATTCCTCGTGAAGTTCCTTCTGTCATCTTCTTCTGCTTTTGAAAGTATTTACGTAGGTTACTTGAGGGAATTCCATTCCTCTTTTACCCTTTGTCTTATTTCTCTCATCGGACTTCTACATCTTCCTACAGCTAAGGATTTGGAAATATGATTCTCTTTCTTCATGTTTTCTCGAATACTACGTATCTTGGTCCTCCATTTTCTATTAAATATTATTTCTAATTTTTTTCCTCAGATAGTTCCTCAGTTTTTACTCAATTTAGAGGAAGAGCAATTAACTTACATATATTTTTAAAGTGTTTCCAAAAGATTTTTTTACTTTATTTAATTGTTTATTTATATTTTTATCAAAGTGCCACATTAAATCTACTATCTCAACTGAAGCTGGTTATTTGACCAAATCAACAAAGTAGTTACAGTAGGAGAGTTGCAGGGTTAGGCAAGATTATAATAGTATTTAAATATATAATATTTAACTATTATTATACACGAAAAGATGAATTCTTAGTTGAAGTAACTTCAAAATCATTGGAGAATAAAATTGAGGCTACAATTTGTCTAAAATTTTATCTTTATAAAATCAAGCTATTTGCGTTGGTACCTTCATATGGCATTTACAATTTTTTTATTATTTTTTTTTTTTTTACAAATATGATATTCTATTGATTATTCATGCTTTCAGAAACTTTGAATAACACTATATTCCCTGAATTTTTCTCCAAGTATATCTGTTAAGTCATTCAGATGTCCAACAATATTATAGCTCTGATAAGGGTTCCAAGAGTTTTATTTTACACATATTGGAAAGTAGTGAAATACACACAAATTAGAAACTTAATAAATCATTTACAAGAAATGCACAGCCAGAAAAAAAAAATCTTACTACCACAGCTGAGAATCGAATGCGGTCTCCTATCCGGGTTCGACTCACGGCTTAGGTAGTAAGATTTTTTTTCTTGCTCCCTGTGCATTTCTTATAGACAATTAGCGTGAGATTACATGCTCCAATTAATTCATTATTTAAATATTAATAAATCATTTATGGTTACCCATTATTATTGGTATTAATTATTTATTGTTACACAATACTAGAGTGAATTACCACACCTAGTATTTACAGTATACTACCAATGCGACTCTTTGTTGGTCTTGTAACAATTTTCAGGCCCTACCATTAATTTCCGAATCTACCCTTGCATTCAAATCCTGTGGCATTCTTAAGTAGAACTGGAAGGTTAGTTTACTCTTTAGTTTGGTCTGAGCCGCTCTTTGGGAAAGATGGAAGTTTTCCTGCCTCTGTATGGGGTATAATACCGAGATAGGGTGTGTGAACCCCAAGCACCAGGGACCCCTAAGTATACATCTCTTGTCATTGGGTCGGAGGCGACGATATATGACGGCAGAGAGTAACAGCTCGCAAGCAGGGAGCCTCAAGCTCTCCCGACAGCCATTAATGTCTAATATCCCAATTTTAGCGGGAGCAGTTGTGCGCTAATTATTCCTCCGGTAGACGAGCGTTGAGCTGAGCCACTTCCACTAGGCATGCATAATAGAAGGGGCACGTGATTAGGTGAGGCTGTCCGAACAGCGAACTCCCGGGCGTGCACTAGACGAACCCCGCCCGAATCGGGCGCAGATGTCGCGCCGGAATTAGAAAAAGGCTGATCACACCCGAGGGATAGGGAAGGGATGCCGTCATCGGCGCGATAGCAAGCTACGCTCATACAAACAGAAATGGGACACGACTGCAGAATAATAAGGAAAATGCCTCACGCAAGAGCTGCGTTGACAAAGCGAATTCCTCAGAATGTTAGGCGAAATATGTCTGAAATATCCATGTCATAAAATGGCCGCATTTATTTAATAACTATTTGTGTTGAGTTTTACTATTCTGAACTATTGCCTCGAACTTAAACTTTTCTACTCCAATTTGACATTTCAGATTTTCCCTCATTCCTATAGGAGCAGTCATAGCAGCTGAATGACAAACTTATTCTTTCATTTGACATTTTAAAACAAATATACTTAATTTCCTTTAAAAAAAACAACATCAAATTTGGCTTTCTAAGAGGTAAATTGAAAATTTTCGATTCAGGTTATCCTTAGGTGCTTGTTGTTCAATTTCTCTTGAACCTTCTTAAATACTTTTTACTCATTGAAAAACCTCCTTTGATTTATATTGTTCTGAAATAAATATTATGCCTTCTATAGTTCTTTTCATTACTCTAAACTATATAATAGGACCGTTATTTAAAACAATAAAAACAGTTTGTATTCACACTTTAAATTTGAACTTATACCTCTCTGCTCTTCAAACAATTTCACTTGATCTTTCTTTTGACATTTAAAAGTAACTTTCCAATTTTCAATAAGAAAAATAATTAAAGGCGACTTCCAATTGATCAATTACTCTGTGAATTAAATTTATGAATGACACAGCGGGTTTCACCAAGAAAAATGCTGACACACACACGTAAACACATGTATAAATACTTGCGTGCTCTAAATCATGCATACACGAACGTGTGTAGATACACACACAAACATATGTGTTTATACATTAGAAAGATAATTTTTTGGGTCTTGCATTTTACAGTTATATTTCGAATTTCATTTTGCAACGCTAAAAGTGACTTTTAAATATTTGACTCACAGTGCTTGTCTTTCATCACATTAGGTTTCCTCCACGTTTCATCAAACCTTCACCAATTCATTTTAAGTTTTCCCAATGCATCAAGCTGTTATTGTACTCTGAAAACTACATTTTGGGCTATGGATTTGGTCCACCATTGCTTTTGATGCTGGACTCGGTCCCCGTTAGGATTGGAACCTCTCATTTTGATTGTACAGCTAAGTATTTCCATACATTTAGTGTTTATTGTATCAACTTAATGGTACTTTTCTCACCTTTGACAAATTTAATGTGTAATCAAAGACATTTCTCGTCAAATTCTTTCTGCAAATTGTGCTTTCTACGTCCTTGAACTCGGCGAATAACATAAATTCGACCGTATCTTTCCTGGAGATTATCTGAAAGTTCAATTAATGCTTAATGACACGAGAAGATCGGTATGGATGTTGCACGATCGATGCCTAAGTTTCGAACGCATATGGAGCTAAATAATTTTGACAGCATATCCCCATCAGAAGGTACAAAATATTGCACCAATAAAACTTTGTTAAATGTCCCGTGAACGACACTAAAGAATTAGCCTATTAATGGGGAATGAAGGAAGCCTCCCCTAGCCGCTGGACTTGATCCCCCAGGGATTGGCGCCCTTTGATTCGTCCTCAGCTGATGCCATACTCGTTGATTGTGTTATTGTACTGACAGTGGCTCTGCTATCCCTCAGACACACGCACACAAGAGCAGACTCACCCTCTCTCTCGCGAAGAGTACTGACGGTCACACACACGTACGCCGGACCTGATCCCCCCACCAACAAACAGCCGCACTTACCCTTACGGCGGCTTATAAACGGATTACTCCAAGACCCTGCAAACATGAAAAGCCTCAGGCTACGGCTTCCAACCAAGCGTTTCTCTTCCATTTCAAGGCTATTGTTCATCTAGTTATTGGGAAACGCAGGAGGTTTACCACCGGTATTGTCTTTATTTACAAACATCTGGTAGAAATATACCTGCTTTTCTTATTAAAAATATAAAGAATTATAATAATACCGTTAAAAAAAAATTGGTTTAGCCAAAAATTGTCATCAGATCAGAATCTGCACCTGCAAAATTTATAGTATAGTCGTAAAAGCATTGAACCCCTGTGCCAAAAGTTTTTGGTTCAATAATCATATGTGTGCGTGGTTAAGTCTGAGTAAGTATTTAATTTAGTAGAAAAATAACATAATCATAAATAAAATAGAACCTTTCACCATTGGTTTATGTGAACATAATAGTGCAGTTACCTCAAGTTAAAATTTCCGTCGTCACTCTTTATATTCAGAAGTTATCAAAGATAATAAAAAAAATATCTATCTTTCCAAAAGATAGCTGAGATATGTTTGTATGATTATTAGAAAAAAAAAACTCCTAGCTGAAGAAAACGTTGAGTCTTTTCAAAATGTAATTTAAAAAAATTAATTAAACATGAAAAAATTGCACTAAACCTTCTTTTTTTAAAATGAGTTTTAAAAATTAAACACAGCCTTCAACTATTTACATTGTAAGTTATATTGTAAATTTGTGATAATTATTTGGTATTTGTGTTGGATATTTTGCTGGGTCATATATTATGTTATATAGGCGTGTGATATTTGTATAGTTAGTTGTAATAAGCTATATTTGATAAGTAATATTTTTAATATTGTGTAATTAGATATTATATTCAAATGTATATGATTTCTTGTCTGGGTATTTAATACGTTGATAAAATGTATTACTGATAATGATGATAATATATAAATAAATATTTAACATTCTATTCTACTCATTACTATCATCCACTCTCATTACTGCTTTTTAGAGCTAGATGACATATTCTTTTGGGTGGTAGGTTCTATTTTATTAAGAAACTGTTCATTTATAGAAAATGAAATATACACTACATTAACCCAAACACAGACATAACTTCTTGCCAACAATATCATGTTATCTAGCAGTGAATGGTAGTAATAACGTAGTCTTCAATATATAAATCTTGAAGGAGTGTTAGCAATGCTAAGAAACTGTGCAGAGTAGAATAAAGTTTATTTAAAGTACAATAATGGTAGATTTTTTTCTGTTGGGGTTCGGTCAAGGTTACTCAAAAAAAAAAAATAAAAAAAAAAAGAAACCTTTTAAAAATATGTATTTTTTTTTACCTGCTGATGTAACCTTACATTGTAAGCCATCTTCAGAGCTATCATGAAGGCGAGAGGTAACGTCATACCATCTGATTCAATTGCTCATTACTTCTCAGATCTAGAAGACACGACACCCCTTTTCGCCTTCTTGATTGCCCTGATGGTGGCTTACAATAAAAGCCGAATCGTCGGCAGATAATAAAAATACACATTTTTTAAATTGTATTTTTTGGATCAAGCTTGACCGGACCCCAACAAAAAAAGATTTACTAATAATCTTCGAGGAAAAAAAAGAAACTCTCCATACATACAATAATAGTTCAAAAGGAGAGTTTTTGACCGTAGACACTATTATTAGATGATTTTTGTTGGGGTTCATTCAAGATAGATAAAAAAAAAATACAAATTTAAAAAAAAAAGTGTATTTTTTAATGAAGGATTATCTGCCAACGTTTCGGCTTACATTGTAAGCCATCTTCAGGGCTGTCTATAATGAAGACGAGAGAGGACGTCATGTCCCTAAGTTCCCATTTCCATGATCGATGACTCATTATTCCTTAAAAATATCCAGTTATGGAAATGTGAACTTAGAGACAGGACGTCCTCTCTCGTCTTCATGATAGGCAGCCCTGAAGATGGCTTACAATGTAAGCCGAAACGTTGGCAGATAATCGTTTAAAAAAGACGCTTTTTTTTAAAATTTTAATTTTTTAAAAATCTAGCTTGACCGAACACCAACAATAATCGTCTAATAATACAGTAATAGTATTTTATAGTTTGACTATTTACTCAATTTTTTTAGTTGTCAATACTCTAATCTCACTCGTGAAATTTAGAAAGCAACTATGAAAACGGAGTGCGTCCTATTAGCAAGTCTAGAGCCAGTTAAATAAATCATTTACAATTATTTATTTCTATCCATCTGTAACGAAACGTATGAAATGTATTTATTTCTGAAATTAAATTCATAGCCTGTCATTAAGACTTTATGAAATATAATCATTATTACATGCTTTTAGCTGTATGATTTATATCTACAGAGAAGGTCACTCTTATTTCCCTCTTGCAGACTAGTTCTACCGAAATAACTTCCAACTTCAATGTTCTACCGAATTGAAGTTAGAAGTTAGTTCCTTTGGCAGCCTTACTTACACCATACTCTTTACACCTTCAGCTTTATTGGAAAATAAGAAATGTGCTCAGTTCACGCAGCTCCCTGTAGCGTAGCTGTAAATGGCATGTTGGGTCCAGAAGAAGAAGGATCTGACGACGAGATAAGTCTGAAATAAAAGTGTATGTGATGGGCAGGTTCCCGGGGGAAATCAAGGCTGCCTTGGAAATATTCATGTGTAGGTAGTGGAGCCATTCGGATAAGGCTCCTTCACCTGTGTACTGTATTCTTACTATTCCTTCAGGATATCCTGCCGCGAGATGGGCTTCTTCCATTAATGTCCAGGAAATCCAACAAATATTTAACTGGTAGCTGAAATTATAATTCAAATCTAGGCTGTCAATTTCCGCAGATCCAAAATATTCAGAAAAAGCTTATTCCTGATCAAGTGCTACTGTATAAAGTAATAGCCATAATTGAAATATTTATTAATAGTTTTTATTTGTTTATTACACAATGTATATTAATAAAATTATTATTTTAATCAATTCATTGCGATTTAAATTCTCCTAAAGAAAAGTTTTCTCTGAATTTGCCTTTATGTCTGTAGAAAGCGTGTATGTGGGTACCTATGAAGGATGAAATTAAGTTAAAGGACTTATAACTTATCATGGTTATCTATACAGTAGTTATATTCATACAAATTTTCTTAATTCTGCCATTTCTTGTCTAGTACTTATAGTAGACATCAGTTTTCACTTGCTTATTGCATTACCACTTGCACACTTCCCGTAATGTGATAACCATGATTGACACCTTGGGCTTTGATTTAATCAGCCATCCTCCACTAGTGACCTGATCTAGCCCTCAGTGACTACTTTCTGTACCAGAATGTCAGGAGAAGTACAAAGACCTACTCTAAGAGGCTATTGGTTCCTAAGAAGAAAAATATTATTTGGTGAATTTAGAAAAACTTACAAATTTGTAAAGAACGTATAATTCTATGTTGGAGATATCTAATTTTCCTCAATCGTCTCCAGCTGGTAATGTGACAGTCCCACTGATCTCGCTGGCATGAGTGGTGGAGAATAGGGAAGAATGTGTTTTTTTTTTTTGTTTTTTTTTCAAACGTTTTGGCTTAAATCGCACGCCATCTACTGGGCTACCATGAAGGCGAGAGTGGACGTCCTGTACCTAAGATCACATTTTCATAACTGTCATGAAAATGGGATCCAGATGACACGATGTGTTCTCTCGCCTTCATGAAGATGGCTAGCAATGTTAGCCGAAACGTTGGCAGGTAATTAAAAAAATACACATTNTATATTTATTTTATTTCAATTTATTTCTTCTTTACCTCGTAATACACCTTTCTTCTTTCAATATTCTCGGACGTTGTCAATGGTGTCTTTCCTGGTTCGCTTGTGATTTCCTTTGTTTTGGGCAGTGATGACTGTAGAAGTTTATTGCCCTTAATAATAAAAACCACTAAAACATTAATAAATGTATTGTTAATAAGAGACATTATATTGTAAAATAATATATGTTTTGTGTTTTGAATTTATTCCTTTTCTCCTTGTCTATATAAATATTCGGTTGTATTTGTAGTTCCGAAATATCTTTTGACGCCTTATATAGTATTTAAGTGGATTTAGACAGATCTTACAAGCTTTTTCAGATATAAATATTGTATGACCAATATTAGTTTTCTTATCTCTGTTTACTTCAATATCGGTTTTTTGATAATATTATATCTATTAAAATGTAGAAAATTACAAAGAAGTAAGCGTATTCGATAATTACTTTATTGAGTTTCAATTAATGAAAATAACAAACAAACATATTTAAGAGAATTGGTTGAAGGACGCGGGTCTCAGAGCGTAAGGCGTTACTGTCTCGAATTTATAGCAAATTACTGTAAATTATCAATTATCAAATTATCAAACCTCCTCAGACCCACTTGATCGAGAACTTGTATGAGTAGTTGCCACGAAAATATAATAAAATCTCGGGAAATAAGAGTATTGGGTGTTATAAGCTGAAGAGAACAATGAGTGTAAAATGAGAGCTCTCTAGGGCTGGCTTTGGGATGTCCGGGATAGAAGAGTAGGGGATGCGCTCAACCTTCTTATCAACCTGATGAGATATCGATATGGCAATCGAATGATAACATTACGACGGTAATGAAGTACCCTCAGTCCCATATAGCAGTTATAATCATTTTTAGTGGAAGTATGATTTGTTCAAATTGGCAGCATCGCATACTTATAGATGGTTACTAATTTGGTCTGGGTAACTGAAAAAATTCTACCAGGATGAAAGTTAGAGGCAATTTTAGTTTTTGCAACAGTTCAATAAGCTTTACGTTCGTCATTCCCTACTTTTTTATATAAAGGCAGGGAATCTGGGGGATTTCTCTACGAAAATCCAGCCTGACTCACCCCAAGTCTCGCCTTAGCCAAACAACCCCTCCTGTTTTCTCCCCTTTCTTTTCTTGCATCTCCCCGGCCACCCTCGCTATTTCATTGTATAAACCGCCAGAAAGAGCTCACATAATCCCTCAAATGACTATGGATTAGGCAGGAGTGTAGTAAACCTCGGCGGCGACCTTCAGGGAGCTTAGTCCGGAGTTGGGAATTCAGATATGAGAGAGTCCCTGCGACATGCCAGGGGAGAAAAATAATATATAAATATATCAGTGGTAATCCACGGGAATGTATGGGAAGTATAATTTCACTTATACTTCTAAAATGTATCTAATAAAAATTATTATGGGGTTATCCATTTATTTTATTTTATTTTTTTTTGTTGGGGGGCACATATTTAATAATTATTATTGTGAATTAAATATTATTAGTTGTTCAACCGCCGGTAGCTGTGTTTCTTATTAAATATTATCCTAACAGGATCAATAACACCAGGTGAAGAAAATCGTCCTGGGAGTGTGCCTAGAGGGGGGTGTAGAAGAAAATCAATTTAAATTTTAAATCTTAATACCTTCGTTAATAATAGCGAGACAAAGAAAAATGTAGGTGGTAGGTAACATTATATATATANACGTATATTTATGTATCTATTTATACTCTAAATTTTTCAGTAATTTTGAGTATCATAATAATAACAATATATTGTAATAATATAGAATACAATTTAGATATTTAGCTTTTTAATTTAAAAACCTTGAGATAAATTATTTGGGTTGAAATCTACTTATGAAGGGGGAGGGGGGGGGGTTAGCCCATAAGAGCGATATGCTAAACTTATTATGAAAAAAAGCAACCTTCTTAGCCGTAAAATATAAATTTACACTAAAGACTGACTCCTTATCCTAATTGTTTAATGTCGCATTTCCCTGTATAAATTTTATGTATTTCTATTATTATAAACGTATTGATGGAGAGTTTCATTCCTCAAAAATAAAATAACCATTTTTACTCGCACTTAAATTATATTTTATAA
>KZ808047.1:209892-226868 GCA_000696205.2 Oncopeltus fasciatus
GCCGAAATGTCGGTAGATTATACTATTATATTAAAACGAATTAAACACTTTATTAAACCCCTAAATACCATAGAAATAACAACTAGGACCTATAATTTGTTGTAATTTTTAAATTAAATAAAACAAGAAAAAAAATCATCATAGAGTTGTTTTTTCATTTTCTTCAAAAGGTATTGCAAACACTGAATAAATAATTTCTTTCAAGAATGCAATTAGCAAGAAGGTGAGTGGGAAGGAATTCACTCATCTAACATAGTCGACTGAAAATTTTAAAAACATAGACAGAAAAAAAAAATAAGAAGAAATGAACTCATTTAAAAAAATTAAAATTTTGTGATTAAGACCACATGAGCTCACTTCCCACTAGCTAGGGAATTAAATCACAAGCATCTAAGAATGGAAAAAAGTACCTTGAAGAAAAATTATAATATAAAATTTTCAGGTTATCTGCTCTAAGTATCCAAAAGAACAAGAAAAATCTATCAGTAATAACTATTGATTGATTTATATAATGGTCTTAATAAGTTTATAAAATAGATAATAATGTTTATTCCATTGATAAATTAATAAAATAATATACAACTTGCTTAGTTAATGAATATAATATTAATAGAATAAAATATGTTTCAATAATTCACAAAATAGTCTGCATTATTAATGATTTGTTTATAAAATAGAATTTAACATTATTTGAAAAAGTAATAAATTAATTGGGATTCAAACTATTTTTTATTTTTTTTCAAAGTAATCTAATACAAAGGGAAAAAAAGAAAAATACCAAATATTTAATGGTTATGCTAACATTAGATTTATAGATATAAATAAAGAAATTTTGTACTTGAAAAAAAGGGAGAGATACAGATAACTGCAATTTTTAAACATCATGATATTGACTCACAGAGGGAGGTAGTTATATATTGAAAAGTTAAAAAAAAAAAAATATANAAATAAATATAGCCGAAATCTTTCCTTCATCCTAGTCAAATTAAAAAGGTTTATAATTTATAATCAAATTTATATAATTTTTATTGAACGAAATACTACTTTGTCAAAAGGATCGGAAACAGAAAAAAACCCAGCTCTGACACTGTTATAAATTTCGTAACGTCAATATGACGTAGAATAGTATTTTGAGTTATTCATTATGTGCCCTTTTCCCCCACAAATTTATCTCAAGGTGGTAGGGCCAGGGCAAAGAAGAAATCCTGTAGTTAAAAGAATAAAACGGCGGGATTTAAGGACCTGATAATGACGTAGCTAACCAAGGGTAGGTTGCCAGGACACTGAGGTTTTCCTTTTAAGGGAAAAAAGGAGATAAACCCGACAGTCTTCTGTTCCATTGTACAAAGGACATTGCCTCATCCAAGTAAAAGGTTTGTATTTTTTTTTAAATAATTATTTTTTTCCGCATACTCATTAAGAACTTGAATGTTAATAGGGGCCACTGAAACTTCAGCAGAATTTATATTTCAGCAGAAGAGTTTTTTTGACGGTAGATATTATTATTAGATGATTTTAGTTGGGGTTCGGTCAAGGTAGATCCAAAAAAAAAATACGAAATTAAAAAAAATGTATTTCTTAAAAAGATTATCTGCCAACGTTTCGGCTTACATTGTAAGCCATCTTCAGGGATGGAAATCAGTCATGGAAATGTGAACTTAGGGACAGGACGTTCTCTTTCATCTTCATGATAGCCCTGAAGATGGCTTACAATGTAAGCCGAAACGTTGGCAGATAATCCTTTATTAAAAAATACTTTTTTTTAATTTGTATTTTTTTTGGATCTACCTTGACCGAACCCCAACTAAAATCATCCAATACTTTATATTTTAGCTTTCAGTAACGAATGAACTTCGACAATGGGATATTAATTGTTCACAACATATGCTTAGTACTATTTTATAGACATATACAAAATTTAGCTTTATTTTAACAATATTTATGCCTGATAAAATATTTGTTTACAGTTTTTGATTTTTTGGTTTCTTAGTTTTCGCTAAAAACTAGTATTATGGACTTTGGGTCAATAATAATTTAAGAACAGAGACAAATATAAGTTAATTTATTATAACAAATAATTACTTCTACTAATTTCCTTTGCTAACTAATTGATAAATAAAAGAAAATATAAATTACTTATAACTAATCAAAAGAATATATACAAATGAATTAAATATGCTAATTTATATTGAGTCCTCAAAAGAATTTGCAAATTTCTGTCACTTATTACTTCACTTTTACCGGCATTGTAGAGGCTACGACCAGCTGGACACGGAATTTGCCACTAAGTAACACTAACTTATCTCTTGGAGGCCTTTGGTGAGCTGCTTTTATAGCCTTTTGGAAGGGTCAAGAAGATTCTCATTCGGATTTCTCAGTAACTTCTTTTCTTCTCTGACCAAAGGATGAAGATGTTATCCTTCAATTGGCCCCTTCCCGCACAGGTCTGGTTCTCATGTCACCTACTTCCCTAGTCTTTAACAATACTGATTTGTTCTTAAAATTAGCTATAAAAAATTGCTTAAATGAATAATTATGATAAAAATAGTATTTTTTCTTTTCAACACACCTCTCTACAATAATGGTGCAATTGAATAAATCGTAGTCCCCATTCAGTAAGTGCGCACAGCGTTCGCAAATGAGGATTCCACAGATCTCGTTTTGCGCATCAGATAGGGAGAGTATGAAGAATTCCTTTGCGCATA
Source organism: Oncopeltus fasciatus (assembly GCA_000696205.2). NCBI lineage: Eukaryota > Metazoa > Arthropoda > Insecta > Hemiptera > Lygaeidae > Oncopeltus > Oncopeltus fasciatus. Next base: position 212,598 of record KZ808047.1, read on the forward strand.
CATAGTGAGACATGTCTGCTCTCACCCGCCTCCCGAGAGCTCGAACTACCCTGAAAGGAAGCACATTCCGAAAGAGTTTTAAGTGTATATCTATTAAATACTCAATTTAGAAGTACTCAATTCTCTCGCGGATCATCGAGTTTTCTAAATGGAACTAGGAAAACCTAAATAGGTAACCTTAGAAAAATAATCAATAACAATTAGTAGATGTTTTTTTTTGTTAAGGTTCGGTCAAGATTGATCCAAAAAATTTAATCAATTAAATTTGTATATTTTATAATCTGCCAACGTTTCGGCTAGAAACTCACCGGGATCAAATGTTCATGGTGAGTTGATGGTCATGAACCAGGTAGTACGATGTTTTCCCTCGCCTTCAAGATAGCCCTGAAGATGGCTTTCAATGTAAGCCGAAATGTCGGTAGATAATAAGTAACTAAATAAGTTTAAAATTTTTATTTTTTGGAACTACCTTGACCGAAACCCAACATAAAAACATCTAATAATTATATCTACGGTAAAAAAAAGCTCTCCATTCGAACTTAAATCAATAACAATGTTGATCAATAACAATCTGTTCCCGTTTTCTTCACTGCTTAACTTGTACTTTATTATATTGTTGTGAGGGTAAGTGTGTTCTATATATTTTTGTGAATTTATCTTCTTTTTTTCTCAGTTCCTACAAGATTACTAACGCCGCGAATTATAAAATAAAAAAAAATCAGTAAAGTGACACAATTAAATAGATAACAGTTTTATAATTGTAATTTATCTGGATTAACCAATATTTTCACTCGTCCGGAATATAGATAATCTTGCTTGTAATTTCTCTACATCCTCACATTTTCATAAATCAATTATTTTAGATTTTTTTTTTTTTTTACTACTAAAGAGTAGTAAAAATAATAAACAAATAAAGATTTGTTTAACTTAAAATCAATTTTGAACACAGAGTATGCATTATTTAATTTTTTATAATTTATTATCTTATTTATTTATGCAGAAAGCACACAATGGGGATGATATATAAATATGTACTCAGATGGTTGACTCCACCTCTATCTGATCCATCCAGATTGGTCTAAAATAATACTCAGGCACTTTAAACTTGTATACTCCTTGTTTCTTTTTTTTTTGTGAGTGCATATCAATTGCCAGTGGTCATTAGTACTTAACTATTATTATAATACTTGTTATCCTTTGTTTTTTTCAACCAAACAACTAATAATAATAAATAAATAATAATCTAAGATTATANAGAAATTAATAAAATAGAAATCTAAACAAATAAATATCATAAATTAACAATATATTTTCAATTTTTTTTTCATTTTATAAAATATTCACGTCTATTTAATAGCAAATATTGTGTTTGAAGCTATCAATAAATTTATCACAGACTATTCTCCTTGTTCTTTGGGTTTTTAAGGCTATTTTTGTATTTTACACTAAATTATAGCGGTCTTCATGATTAATTTTTGGTTTCAAAGTAAAGAATATGTATTGTTTACAAAAATAATCCATGTTGATACTTAAATAAATGCCCTATTTTTTGTGTTTATTGATCCTTAGTGCCATATTAAGTTCTCATTTAATATAACAATAAGGAATTCAATTAAAGGTTAGACTGTAAAGTGAAATACTAAGAAAAATATATTACCAAATTATAATTAGTATGTTATGGAATTTTAATACTTTACTTACAATTTCTAGCGACAAGTTGCTTGTTGGCAGGCTAAGAATTCTTTCTTCTCTCTTCCTATTATCTACTACTTTCTTGATTTTTTCAATTTTACATCAACGGCGAATGTTATGATTAGTTAATATAATAAAATTTCGTATTATATTAGTACGCCAAGGACAATTTTAATTTTATTCAGTAGAATATTGGCTGTAAATATCTATTAATCTTAAAATAAATAAATAAAGTGATTGATTTTTTTTTAAATAAGTAACTATAGTTTAATGAGCTAAGTTTTTTGTGATTCTATATCAAAAGACAGGAAAATAAATTTTGAAGCTGAAAAAACATGTATAATCAGATATAATATCAAGAAATAAATATATTTACACAGACACACAATCACGTATATTACATAGAATATATTTATCAAAAAATGTATTTATAATTTTAAATATAATACTATACTTCACAATTATAAAAAAAATTATTTACTAAAAAATTGAAGAATATTTATTTCTTAAAAATAATATATAAATTAGTTTATGTCTAATGAACTAAATAAAACAGAAAAAACCAAATGAAAGATAAGTTATGACTTAAGCCTGAATCTGTGAATTTAATTGGCTTTCATAGATAAATAAAAGCTTTCTGGGTGTTTACAGATGTTATAATTAATACCTTTTGATAGACCCTCTCACTGATAACGTGTGGCTAGTGGTTTTAGTTATTAGTTATGGGAGCTGAAATGGAAGACGATTTTTTTTTTTTTTTAATTAGATAATAATCTCGTTTAAGAACAAAGATATTAACACTCTCACACTGACCCAAAAAGACTGACGGATACAAATAACTAAATTTTACAAATAATTAATAACTTGGAAATAGCATATTGTAACTAGAATATTTGAATGAAAAAAAACAAACAAAAAACTAAAAGGCAATTCAAACTAATAAAAAAAAAGAAGCTATTTAAATAAACGTCATGACTTATAACTCTTATGGTAAATAAGGTAATATAAAATGATAAAAACTTAACTATGATAACATCCCGAATTATAACCACTAGAGGAATACCAACTGAATTATTCCTGCTGAACTAAAATTTTATGTTCCCCGGTATTTACATAAATCAGTAGTGTGATTTTAACTTTCGTATATTGTATTGCATTGAGGTATATAAAGTCATATATAATATATTTTAAAGAAATTTTTCCATCAAATTGAAGTCAGTCGTCTGTATTAACTCCACACACTACTCCACTTTCTACTGCAAGATGAATATTTAATTAATTTAATTTAATTTAACTTTAATAATGAGCTTTATGAAGCAACTAATAACTTCCTAATTACATAAGGCATATCTCTTTTTAATGTTAAATGGAATTCTCAGTACGTTATTGGGATAAAAATAAGTGGACGCGGGCCAAATAACCCACCAGGGAAAATTTGGTTATTTCAAAAGAAAGGGACAAGTAGATGAGAATACGGATATAGGTAATGACACACACACACACACACACACACACATATATATATATATATAATTGATTATTTTCTGCATTGTCATTCACTATGTCAACATCAATATTTTCAGGATCTGCTTCTGAAGGCTTTTCGAAATTGATAAATAAAATAAAATTTGCTTTGTCAATCCATTTTCTTTTTCTTTTAATGTTGTAACCTGACTCGGGCAGATAAATTTTGATGGGGAAATGGTCTTGATCATATGTATCAGAAAGAGGGATCCAGTTTATTTGTGTAAAAAGTGAAAAAAGTGACTGTGATGATGTGATAATGTCTATAATTGAATAAGTTACAAAAGAAGAAAAAAGATAAGTGGGTTCACCCATATTCAGAAGAGCAAATTGTTAAGCTTGAAAAAATCTTTGACTTTCTTCTTCTTGTGATCCCCAAGTGGTGTTATATGCGTTAGCATCAGTCCCAAATCAAACAGGTTTGGGAATTTGTCAGAAGAGGTTATGAAGATCTTATATTTGGTATTGTAGGTCTGGTGGTAAATAGTGATTACAGAAATAGAAGCTGAGATGAAGGTGCACCCTAATTGTGACTGCTTGGAATCTGGTTGTTAAGGTGTTAGGCTCGGAGTAAACAGGTACCGAGATAGCCAAGAGCTAATTAATTAATCTCCTAGAGCTCACAGCCAAGAGGTTCTCACTCCATGAAGTCTAGGACAAGACTAGCTATATAAGTAAATTCACCCATAATATCACCCATTAATCTTCCATTTAAAATTATGAGGTCAATATTTTTAACACATTTTGATAATTATGTCGATAATTAACAATTATAAAGTATTTTTATAATTTGGCAAAACCTAAATTAATACTTAGGTAATTTAAAAATATAATAAATATTTCCATAGTATTTATGATTTTTATCTATAGAAATATATTTTCTTTACTTTAAAGGAGTAAATTTTGGCTTATAAGAATAATTCAAGCTAAGTACTTTCTTATGGTTTAATATATTGTATATATTTGTCTGACAAATAATGTCAATATACCTTCTATCTGAAATAAATGCATCATTATCCTTATCTCTTGCAAGAAGTATATCGGCAAAAAGAAAGGAAGTGAATGAAACCTCCAAATACTTGTTGGAAATACAGTAAAATTACTATTATTTGCTTTAGTACATCATATTAATGTTTTTATTTATATAATTTATTATGATAGGCTCATATGTAGGGCTCATAGGTGCTGTGTTGTTTGCTGTTACTTTATAAAGATATCTAAGATATTTATGATATAAACCCTTAGCAGTTATTCTAAATAACATTTGTTGATTATTCACATATCCTAATTATGTACTTGCTGCATGGAGTGCAATNTATATATATATATATACATTCATGAATGTATTAAAGGTATGTAAATTTGTATATTTATTAGTTAATTGTATATTTGGTGAAAATTTTGTAACACAAGTGTAATTAATGCAAGTATGCTCAATATAAATCACAGATAATTTGCTGAAAGTGATAAAGATAAATTTTTTTTCTTCATTAAAAGTTGAATCATAAAGAAGTTATTAGTAAAGAAAGGCATTGATAAACTTAGTATCTTATTAACTAATAACAAAAAATAATACAAGAAACAAAACAAATCCCAGTCATTAGTATTATGAAAATTATTATTAAGTTAAAATATTATTATAATGTATACTCTTAGACAGGAATGCGACTGTCCTTCAAGCTGAGGTATATGACTTTAAAGAATGTTTACAAAAAAAAAAAAAAAAAAATAGGGGAGTGCATTAAGAAATGCTACTGAAGGGAGTAATGTGAGCCGATCCGATTGTTCATCAGTATCGCGATGGGAGTAGCCATGGTGGAATCATATTAGGTAAGGAAAGTGGAAGAATTGCGAAAGAAGAAGGAATTGATCATAAAACTGATAAGAAGACATGCAGGTATGGAAGATATAAGAAGAGCAGACGAGTTGGCGAGGAAGGTCTGTGGTGCAGAGTTTGTTGTGATCCAGAACCGGTACTGCAGTGAAGGATAATGATGGATATCAAGAATTGTATAAAAGAAGGAATGGATAAAAGAAACAAAACTTTAAACAAAAATGGAAGTTCATATGAGGAAAAGAAGACTTCTGGGACTCACTAAAAAGGAGATGGAATCGTTTGCGCCAGTAATTACTGTCACGTGTCGTTTGAGAAACATAAGGACATAATGGGGATGAAAGAAGTCAAGATATCATCAGGAATGCGGGGAAGAAGTAGTCAGAGAAATACACTATGTGCGAAGATTCACACTGTATGCAATTGTTGCAAATAGTAGTCTTTGGCTGTTACAGAATCAAAAATGAAGACTTCAGGAAGCTGAGAATAGAAGTTCTACGAAGAAGAGTACGGAGGACAAAGGCAAGTCCAGGCCGAGATAGTAAAATGTGGCGATCACCAACAGTATGAGGGGCTTAGGTCTTCTATAAACAGAAATGGGATTCACTTATTCTTCACTAGTAATTATAATAATCCTGTATCTATATATGAAGGGTGAAATCATTTGTCCAAACGTTTTATGGGTTTTGAGTGAAAATGTTTATACCATGTAATTATATCTATTAAAGAATACATTTAAATCATGATGATAATTATGGTAAAGTAATCCCACATATCATTATTAATTTGAATCGTACAGAGAGAAAGGAAACAACTCTCTACATAAGCAGGGAATCGAACCCTACTATTCGGGCGGGTCCCATACTATATTTGCTACCATTACACCACCGAGGTAACTGAGAATGAATTTCAGTTCCCCGCTCGGAAAATGGGAGGCCCGGGTTCGATTCCCGGTTGAGGTAGAGGGTTTTTTTTCTAGCTCCCTGTGTGATTCAAATTAAAAATACTTTCATTTTTCTTTCTCTCTTTGTATATATATAATTTTGAAGAGGAGCATTGTATTATGTATTCGTTGATGTAAACAACTTGTCATAACTTATTTTCTAAAAAATTTGCATTTGAAGCAAAAATAAAGGTATGTCACACTTGATACGGGAACTTAATTAAGAGATTTGCGCCCTATGTACGTATACCAGGCCGATTGATAAACAACTTCAGCAATATTATTGTTTATTTTTTTCCTAATCCCGAACAGAACAGTTAACCTCTTTCTCCCCCCCCCCCCCCCCTTAGTTATTCTTTTTTCGCCCCATGCGACATCTTGCGGTCCTATTAGGATAGGCTATCTACTGGTTTCCATTCATAACCCCAATGCCACTGGACAAGGTTTTATTTATCGATTAAAGATTGCCAAAAGGGGCGCCAGGCTAGCTCAGGGAATCCGTATGGGTTTCGCAATCCTGACGCCGCGGGTTCAAATCCCTCCCAGGTCAATCTTTTATTTATAAATAGAAGCTTGTCCTGAGCGATGGGTGTTTAAAATGGGGTGGCAACCTGTAGATAGCCCCTCCCTCCAATGCCCTAAGTGGTTGCAAGGGAGGCTGACACAGAAAAAAAAAAAGAGATTGCCAAAGGCAGGATTGTATCACACAGTGCCTTACTTAGAAGTCGCGGATAGATCCTCTAGGCTAAGATGGTGTCCTATTGACGGTAAAGGAATTATCTGGAGCCCAATCATATAACGCTATTTTATTACTTAACTGGCATTTGTATTGCTAATTGTGGGATCTTGTCCATATTTTTAACAAATTAAGGGTCATATGTTAAGCTACAAAATGAGACTTCATCTATAAATTTTCTTCACAATTTAACGATAATAAATTGAGCTTACTGTATATTTGACAATACCTTTTTCTTGTTGAAGCGTTCGGGCAGTGTTTGGCCCCTGGATGATTTAGACCCGTCTCCATTTCGCGACAGGATATCTTCGCGATGTGCCTCGGACGTCCTCTGTGGGCTGTGACAAGTGGCTCTGACGAAGACCTGATTCCGACTGGGATTTGTCCCATTCGGAGCTGGAAACCGACACATAAACAGAGAGCCGTTCGCTCTAGACTGCCCGATCTTCAAAATTTGACAGATTTACGAGGACGTTCGGTTCGAGTTAAGTGCCACAAAAACTCCAGGATCCGTGCTGTACGCCCCTTCACTCCTATGTCGAATCTGAGTACACATCATTTCTGCTTGCCTTCCTCTGACGTAATATCTGGAGGGACCCCAGGCAAGAATTTTTTCACAATATTAAAGAAATCACAATTCTAAAAATGCTTGTACACTTGAAGAACAAATTTGAATTCGGCCATTTATAATGACATCAAGTACGACGATTTGATAAAAGATAAAATTCGTCTTTTTAGCAGAATCCCAGGATTCATAAGATCGGTGAACATCCATCAAAATTTTTTGAAGTCACATAATGGCACCAACCAGAACAGCTTGATTTCGCTATGAGACAAGTATGGCGAAAACTATAACCCGGGAAATCAGTTTTTAAAAATTTTAGCAGCATAAACTGGGCAAATTTTCTCTTGTCTTCATAACATTAAATAATAACACTGAACAACAAAGTTTTTGTTTCGGGGTTGAAATTAGCTGATTTTAATGAATTTCCACGTGTTAAAACCGAAAATGACCATAAAAATTATATATTAGCTCTTGTTTTCAAGACATAGTATCATTCTATTATATATATATTGAGTTTTCAACAAATGAAATATTTCATCACCAACAGTTGGTACACATGTTTGTTTACATAACACCCCTCTCATCAGCTGTTCATAAGTAGTAAACATAACCTTTGCGAGTTTGTCAATTGTACGCACGTGGTTGCTATTGAAATTATCGTGTGAAGTTGATTTTTAAATAAATTTAAGTGCTGATCTGAAATGCCTCGAAAGTGTGTGAATTCTGTCGATAGCTTTTGCCACATATATATGTGGTGAAATAACATTTAAGGCTCAGAAACGTAAAATGTCACCCATCATTAAGACTTCCTATGAACATTATTTTGGTGTAAAAGTTGGGGACCAAGATAAATCATGGGCTCCTCATATATGTTGTAATTCTTGTTCCGTCATATTGCGAGAGTGGCTGAAAAATAACAAGCGGGCAAGGGCTTTTGCAGTACCTATGGTTTGGCGTGAGCCTACCAATCATACAGACGACTGTTATTTCTGCTTAACTCCTCCCATTAAGCAAGGTTTATCTATGAAGAAAAGAGGAACGGTGAAATACCCTAATCTCCCATCTGCTCTTCGGCCTGTACCACACTCAGACAATTTGCCAGTCCCTTCTCCACCCCAAAACTATGAAATTTTAGAGGAAAGTGATGAAGTCTGTTTACAAGAAGCAACCCATCCTTCTACATCCTATGACCCTGATTTTGATGTAAGCGATAGGTCTAGTGATCCGCACAGAATTAGTCAAGCAGAGTTGAGTGACCTTATAAGAGATCTTGGCTTGTCTAAGGAAAAGGCTGAGCTGTTAGGGTCAAGACTACAACAGTGGAATCTTCTAAAACATGATGTGAAAATATCTCAGTACAGACAGCTCAGTACAGGATGCTCCAGAAGTGTTTTATAAAAGACAAGCTAAACGACAGCGATCTTACAATACATCGGATTGACTTAATTGAAATTTGGTGGTACAAACCTCTTTTATTTGTCAAAACACTAAGAATAATGGTTTTTTTTTTATCAATTTTGTACTTAAAATATTCTAAAAGAAACATAACAATATTGTTTTTTGTACTTACTTTTCACGTATAGTATAACTACTCTTTAAGATTAAGTGCCGTATATCTCAAAAACCAGAGCTAATAAACATTTTTCAATGTTATTTTCGTTTTTATCACCCCAAAATTAGTAGAAATAGACTAATTTAGAGTAGGAAACATTCAAAAAATATTTTTTTGTTGTGCAGTGTTACCTAATCACTTTCTCATATACATCTTGAATGAAAGATGGTAAATATTTTAAGATTACGCAGCTCCTGCGTGGAGGACATTCTTTTGTTTTGATTAAAAAACATTTATTGAGAACTTATAATTAATTAGTTAACTAATTAGCGAAATTAAGTTGAATTGAAGCTCCTAGTCTTTAAAACAAACACACACAATTAAGATGCAAGCTGTAGGCAAACCGAAGAAAATATAGATACCCACTGAGCCACTATTGTTACTATTCTTATATCTTATTACACATTAATATGACATGACTTAATAAGATTTTACATAGGAATAAGAAACTAATTTATAATACATAAGAAATGATTGTAAGGGATCTAAGGATTTGAATAAGTACTATTTTGTATACCAAATAATTGTTTTTGTTGGTTATAACTGAATCATGACTAAAAGAAAATTGTATTGAAAGAGTAATAAGGGCAAATGGCCAAAATTAATAGAAACATTGTTTTTTTACTTAAAACTTAATTTTTTTCTACTAGTTTCTTGTCTAATATCAACGCCTCTTCAGAAGCATATTTGATTACTACTATCAGGGGTTGACTGTAAAGGCGAGAATGTTGGTTTCAGATATTTCCGAAAACATTCCAGAATAGCAGTGAATCGAGCGGGGAATGGACACCTCAATCTCAAACACATTAGAAGTGTGAAAGTTCAAAACAGCTTTGCAGTAAAGATTTTTTTTGGAGGGGGGGGGGGGGTTTGGTCAAAGTAGATCCAAAAAAAAAAAAATTTTTTAAATGCTAAAAAATATTAGAAGATAATTTAAAAAATACACATTTTTCTTGAATTTGTATATTTTTATCTACCCTGACCGAACCCCAACAAAAACATCTAATAATAATATCTACTCTCATACCTTATATTCTCCGTCTTCATTGGTTTCTGTACATCCTCTCCCGTTGGCGAGCGCTTTCGGACGACACTGTCCATCTTCTGGCCGAATACATACGTTCACTGTCACGGTCCGTATTCAACTGTGTTTTCCTGTGTGTTAGTTGTGTCAGGTAGCTGTAGGGGTCACTTTTGTCGGCGATCAGGTCTGTCGCATGTGTGAGTTATGAGGGTCATCGTCCATTATTCCAGGTATAAGTTGAGGTATGGATTAGTTGTAATCCCCTTTGTCGAGGTGTTCTAAGTGTTTCGAAAGTTTTTGTAAATGTATTTGTTTGCCTATGGATTATGCTGTCTTCTGTCTTTTTGTGTTGTTGCTGGTTTGTGCGTCGTCTGTTCGTTTGCGTTTGTGTGTTTGTTTTAGTAATAATAGCGGTCTAAATATTGTGTCAGATTGTGTGTTAAGTTGTTCGTTAATTATGTTCTTGTCAGCTGTCCTTGTTTTGTAGATTTCCATATTTTCTAATATGTCCATCTTCCGTCCCTTCTGTTGTTTGTGTAGCAACGTCATGGTTGTTTTTATGTCGGTGAGGTCGTGTCCGTTGTCTTGTAGGTGGTTTGCGTAGTTGGAGTCCCGTTTTTGTCGTTTGTATGCTCGTGCGTGTTCGTCAAATCTCGTTTTTAGTTTTCGTCCTGTTTGTCCTATGTATGTCTGGTTGCATGTGCACGTTAGTTTGTATACTCCGCTGGAGTTGAATGTTTCAGTCTTTATATTGTTCGTGTGTAGGTTGCGTTTTAGTGTATTGTCTGTTTTTAATGCTGTGAGTATACCTTCTTTTCTAAATAGGTTTATAAGTTTGTAAGTTTTAGTGCCTGTGTATGTTATTGTGTATCTATGATTTGCCTGTTCTTCTTGTTGTCTGTTCGTGTGTGTTTTGTTGTATTTCGTAAGTAGTTTGTCTATAGTGGTTTGTTTGTATCCGTTGTTGTGCGCAATTGTGTATATCGTCTGTAGTTCTTTGTCATAGTTTTCTTTTGTGAGTGGGATTGTCTTCATTCGTCGTATTGGCGCTCGCCAACGGGAGAGGATGTACAGAAACCAATGAAGACGGAGAATATAAGGTATGAGAGTTCTATATTCATTGGTGGTAGAAATAACAATAACCCTTTAGAATAATATCTACGGTCAAAAACACTCTCCATTTGAACATTGTTGAGAAAGAACTTTAGAAGATTCAATATATTGTAAAACAAACATGATTAAAATATATTTTTCTGGGGAGAAGCCCCATAGGCGTCCTACAACATTAAATAAACAAAAATCTCATTGAGTTGTGAAATATTACACTTTTCAAAGTTTCCCTTTAAATTTACTTGGTTTACTACTAAAATAAACATTTATCAATCATTTATATAATAATACTGTTTTCAAGGGCGATTCTCTTGCATGAAGTTTAAAACTAAGTGACATGTGTACGAACCAATCTCTGTTCCACCCCCTGGATTATGCAAATGTAGCTTAACAGGCTGGTAGAGTTATTTTGAGCCCGCCCCGACGGTACGACCACAGGAGAGTTCGTCTGACCAGTAGGGGGGGGGGGGGGCGAGTCATAATTAAAAATGTCAAACCTGCTCCATACGCCAATGATTGATGGGCCCAGGCCTGCCAACCTCTCTCAACCATTATTAATCATACCCTAAATTATAATATTAGTTCGATCGACATACTCCACACTCTGGGCAGTTTCGGGGGCTCTGAATGCGAAAACTGTTGCCGTTGAATTTTATCAGGAGCTTATGCTATTTGTGTACTCCACTAAAATATAGATGAACCCACTAAAAAAAAAAAATAAACAAATAAAAAATTAAGTCTAAAACAATGATATTTTTAAGAAGAACTTTAATGATGTAAAAAAAAAAATTATTTTTTTTGTTTTATAAGAGCTCCCTAAACTAAACATATTATATTTGTTTCATTTTAGGCGGTTATAGACTAGAGTGAATTACTTATCCTGATAGCAAAAATATCCATCACGCAACAGCTGCGTAATCTAAGCTGATTTCCCATATTTCATTTAAGATGTATATTACAAATCGGAGAGAATGTTGTGTGTTGAAAGGTATATGCACAGTTGGTGTGCTCTAGACTGACCGGGAAGTAAGAGAGGGGAGGCACTGGCTCATCGCATTTACATTCATATATTTTAACTTTATAAATATTATTTATTTTGTGGTCTTTAATCCCACGTAAATTTAGATAATTTTTAGTGCAAGGGAACAGAATAAAAAAAAAAAAGGTAGCATAAGTGGTAAATGCACCGGCCCGGATAGCAGGGGATCCAGGTTCGAGACCTGGCTGGGATAGTTAGATTTTTTTATTCTGTTCCCTTGCACTAAAAATTATCATATATTTTAACCTTAATATGTGTTCACGTAGGCTAACACGGTCCTCAGACATATTTACCAATACTTCTTCCGGGTTCAACCGTGTCTTGGAGTTTTTAGGTGCCAAGCTTTCGCACGTCTTGTGATGGCTTCTTCAGGGCTTATTGGAGAATGAAGATTGTTAGTCTACATTACTTTTAATTGCTCATTCTCCATTCAGCCCTGAAGAAGCCATCACACAATGTGCGAAAGCTTGTCACCTAAAAACTCCAAAACAAGGTTGAACCCGGAAGAAGTATTGCTTAATATGTATTTCTTTTTAGGTACCCAAATTTAAAAAAAATTACCAATTACACCTGATATGTTCTTTAAATTTTCTTATGTAATTAGTCTAACTAATAACAACGAAAATATTAAGATTATTAATTTTTGCCTCTCTCTAAAACCTTAGTATTTGCTGAAATACTGATTTAAGTTTCTGCGTTTTAAAAATGAGAGTCCACTCGCACTCTAAGTTACATTCCTTAAACTTTTTTTAATGTCTTCGAAAAAACGAAAAAAACATTCTGAAATATTTTAATTATTTTATACTAAATAGGTATTTAGCGAGATTAAACTAAATATTGAGTTCCTGGGCATCGTCAAATATTTTAGTAACCACTTATCGTGTTGACCTTTGAAATTAGTGGCTACGCATAAATCATCTGCGTGCACACTTACATTGGATATATTCACGAAATATATCGACGTAAATTATAGAAATAGTTCAGGGAAATTCGCACATTCGGATGATGCGTGCATAAACCAATATGTTCCGAATATTTTGCCGACATTTCATAAATTATCAGAATTCCTATCCAGTTTTAAATTTTAAAATTTTATTTCCTGTAGATTGTACAACCGTACAGTGAAAATATTCCTTTACTACGACATCGCTTTGTTTACGAAAAATTTGCGTGACGGATTTTTACTCGAAGAATCTTCGCAATGCATGTGCTACCGAAGGGATTTGCCCCCTAAAAAAGTATTCTCTTCAAGTGACATGTGACGACACATTGCTCTCTCTCTCTCTCTCTCTCTCTCTCTCTCTCTCTCTCTCTCTCTCTCTCCCTCTCTCTGTCTTTCTCTCTCTAGAGGACTTTACGTTACAAGTTACATCTTCGTATGCTATACGTAAGTCGGACTGTGTTCATGACTGTGTTCAGTGATGATCACTGAGAGGTGATTAATTCTTCTCCTCCTATCAACAACACTTTTAGGAGAGATACCTTTTTCCTAATGGTATAAAACGAGGACCTCCCATAGACACACAGCTTTTTAGCTTTAATTTTAGATGTTAGTATTCAATAGCTTTTATGAAAAAAAAAAATTTGATTGCATTAGAACCTTTCAACATGTTTCTCTAAACATAAATGAAAATCTAAAGGGTTGTTATCACTACCAATGAATATAGAACTATCATACCTTCTATTATCTGTCTTCATTGGTTTCTGCAAACCATCTTCTGTAGAAGATAGTATTCGGCCACGAAGATGGACAATGTCCGAAAGCGCTCGCCAACAGAAGATGGTTTGCAGAAACCAATGAAGACAGATAATAGAAGGTATGATAAATTAAAATCATTTTTTTAAATTTATTTAGAGAAAACTATATTTTGAAACAAAAAATTTTTCAACAGTAGTACGTTTACTATTATTTATTAAGAAATTAAATTAATTTTCTTCAATCATATATGACATGTTCGAAACGGTAAACGGAATTACGGTACATCCAATCCCGTCACACACATAAATTGTATGTTAAACTGATTAATGAGGTATTTGGGTAGAGATCTATAGATGTGTCTCTATTAATTGACGTCATATAATTCAGAAAGGATTACGTCACGTGAATTACAATATCGATTAGTCCAGCTGAGGCTATACCGTTTGCTCATAATAATTTATGACATATATTAATATATTTATAATATATATTA
>KZ808047.1:237592-254232 GCA_000696205.2 Oncopeltus fasciatus
TATACCTAGCTCTAAGAACCCTTTATTGTATCATATTTATCAAAATGGAAAATTTATTAAATAATTAATAATATGATAAATCTGTAAAATTTAAAGCTTCCTCCATTGTAACCGATAATTATAAAATACTAATTTAGATACATTATTAACCAGTGGGTAGTAGTTACCTATTTGGAAGGTGTCCGTTCCAGTTTTGACGTAGCTATTACAACGGAATTTATTTATATGTAGTACACGAAACAAAAGCAATAAAGGTGTATCAAAATTTATTGTTATTGGTTTTTTACATTGGAAATCTTGTAGGACTGCATTATACCAGTCTTGTGGATTGTGAGATACTCCATTTCCCGAAAGTCCTTTTTGATTGATTGATAGGGTCTTAATTAAGTTGAAATAAATGATGAGTGTGTTTATATATACACACATATATATATATATATGATATTCACAGAGAAACACGATGTCCCAATAGTCCTTATCTCAATGGCCATACACCTACAGCTCTGAAAATAAAGTTACTTTTCTGTTTCAATGACACGTTAAAGCTGTCTATGTACAGTGGTTTTTAGTTGCAATGAAGATATTGTAGATCAGCTGTAACACTTTTATTGTTAAATAATCTAAAAGGTTAATTCCACCACCAATTTATGAATATAACTATCATACCTTCTATTATCTGTCTTCATTGGTTTCTGCAAACCATCTTCTGTTGGCGAGCGCTTTCGGACATTGTCCATCTTCTGGCCAAATACATGCGTTCACTGTCACTGTCTGTATTCAACAGCCTCAACTGGAAGTTGATTACAGACAGTGACAGTTAACACACATATTCGGCCAAGAAGATGGACAATGTCCGAAAGCGCTCGCCAACAGAAGATGGTTTGCAGAAACCAATGAACACGAATAATAGAAGGTATGATAGACCTTTATTGTTGTTGAAGTACGGTGGATCTTCAATTATGACACTGGACGCCTGACTGGTTTACGACTTCCAGTACAGTTTTTCTTTATTTCTGTGCTTCTGCATATAATGAACCATAGAACACTAGGAGTGCTCCCGAGAATGCCCAGCTCTAATTGCATATCATTCGTGATTGAGTGAGAAAAAAAAATAAGCAACCAGATTGGCACCCTGACCACAAACCCTGTCTAGTATGTCGTGAATAAACTCACCCTCAACTTCCCATCCAAGACTTCTCAAGCCAGTTGCGACATTGATAGTCTTTCACACATTTTGCAACTTCATTTATACAGACATGTTATAATACCAATGTACATCAAAGCAAATAATTGGTACACTAATCTTAAGAAAATCGAGCTATTCAGGTAAAAATAAACGTGCGAAATGTAATTAGATTGAGAAGCCCGTGAATTTTATTTTTTTTAAATAATTATTTGACATTATATTCTAAGGCTTTCATTGTATTTATTCAAAATTTATCTATAAAAAACGTGTCTCTTATCGTCAAAGAAAATAAATATGCGACTACTATAGTTCAGAATCTGTACTACACCTTTCTGTAAAAAAAAATCTAAAAAAAAAATCTTTATTTTAATTTGTGAAAAACAATAGGGAGAGTCAAGTGTTGTAAAAGAAGAGTGAAGTGGATGTGTTGTGTGTTTTTCTTCTGGAGACTCCCGATTGTTGTGTAGGGTGAGTTTCATGCGAATGACAAAAGGGCCTCAGTGCATCCCGAAACGAAGTGCATACGGTAACAGAAACAAGACTGCAACCTCCGTGAAGGGCTGTCAGATACAGACCGGCCCTCCAGCACTCTTGAGCATTGTTCGCCGACCTCCGACATCGGCAGAGGGACCACAAAGGGAGGGGGCGGCTCCAGATCCAATTCAGGGATGGGGCTAATCACTGGATGTTTGTGCGCGGGACCGGTCTCTTTCGTGTGCGACCAAGCTGGATACGAGCCACCCTCTGTCGCCAAAGAGCTCCACTCAACCTTTCAGGGGTGAGGAGGAGTCATTTCTCATGGCCGTTCTGGCGAGAGAGGGGCCGATATCTCAGTGCCGCAGGGGAAAAAAAAGTTATATACTTTTAAAAAATAACTAATCCACTCCCTAAACTTAGCGAATTCCTCAGCGCAGTAGTCAATAAATATTTTTTATACAAGAATTTTCCAAATTAAAAAATATATAAACATTCCGTGTTATATAATACTCACTTGTATTAACAAATCTTCACTGTTCCATTGCCCAATACTAAACTTGTACTATGAGTTGACACTTCATATATTTATCAAAAGGAGAGTTTTTTTGACCGTAGATATTATTCTTAGATTATTTTAGTTGGGGTTCGGTCATGGTAGATCCAAAGACGACCTGTCCCTGAGTTCAGTCATGAAAATGTGAACTCAGGGACAGGACGTCCTCTCTCATCTTCATGACAGCCCTGAAGATGGCTTAAGATATAAGCCGTAACGTTGGCAGATAATCCTTTATTAAAAAATGCATTTTTTAAATATGTGGTTTTGGATCTACCTTGACCGAACCCCAACTAAAATCATCTAAGAAAGGATTCATATATTTACCGTCCTCCTATTCGTCCGAATTCGTTTATTAAAGAATTTCGCTTTTTAATTTTAGAAGCGGCAAGCCTGATTTTATTAATAATAATAATTATAAATTAATAATTAAATAATTCGCAAGGAGAGGTTAGTCAGAGATTCGACTTGGGAGCTAAATAAATAAAACTTATCTGTAAACAATAAGTTTTACAGAGGGAGCTAGACAGAAAAATCATACTAATCCAGCTGGGATTCGAACCCTTTTCTACCCGGAAAGTAGGTGACCCTTAATTTTAACGTGAGACAATTTATTTAATTGTTTAAAATCATTTTTTTTTGTTTTTGCAAACGTTTTGGCCTAAATTTTAGGTTTTCATCAGGGAAAATGGTGTGATGGGGAGAGAGAGAGACTCCTGCTCTACGTTAACTAAATCATGACTGATGTAATTAAATATTTGCCTTTCAGAGTTCTGCACAACACTGGTTCACTCTGAACATGGAAATATAATGATGCAAAATTCTGAGATACGTTATATAGTTAGGTGACTTTTTACACTAAATACAAATATATAAATAATTCTTAAATAGGTAACTTATTCTAAGGATATTGTTGTCATAAATACTTTAAGGATTGTCTCAATATGAAGGCAATTAGTTCTCACCATATGTACCGATTGTAAAATTCAATTTTAAGCAATCTTCTTTTTGAACTCTTTGAAGTTGTCCAAAGATTAACTTTTAGGGAATTATTTCCAGTAAAAAAACAATTTTACATGTGGTATATTAGAAGCCAGTTTGCTATAAGGCAAGTTGTATAGTGTTAGATTAATAGAATTCTGTACACAATAGTTTTCTACAGTCTCACCCAGTGGCGTAGTTGTGAATTATTTCTAATCTTCCACAGTCTATTTTTCATTAGACACAAATACACAAACACAGAACAGACACACATACACTCAGATATATGTGAACCACCATTGATTAATAAGTTTTGTGTAGATTACATTGAATTTTCTTAGTTTCTGTTTAAACTTTGCCTGAGGTACCACTCCAATCTTCGTATATTTATAATATAATCTCCCACGCACCTTACTTGGTTTTACGTTATTTAGTACTAAATAAGATTCATAGTGTTAAATAAATAAGAAAGTCTATATTTTATGTTTATGTTTTCCCCTGGAATACACTGAGTCATGGAAATGTGAACTTAGGGACAGCACGTCTACTCTCGTCTTCATGATAGCCCTGAAGATGGCTTACAACGTAAGCCGAAACGTCGGCAGTTAATTTTTTTTTTAAATACACTTTTTTTTTTAATTTGTATTTTTTTTTGGATCTACCTTGACCGAACCCCAACAAAAATCATCTAATAATAATATAATATAGTAAAGAATTAGTGAAATATTTTACCAATAGTGTCCCCAGTATCTTCATCATCCCNTAAAAAACTTATTTTAAAGAAAATTATATACCTAGCTCTAGAAGAACCCTTTACTGTATCATACTTATTAAAATGGAAAATTGATTAAATAAATTAGAATTATGATAAATCCCTTGGAATACACTTCCCCTCGCATCGCTACAGGTCAAAACTCACAATACTGTTTTTTTAAAACAAACTTTGCGTTCTGTTGCGTTTGAGAGCCCCACAGCTAAGTCGAACGCCCACACCCA
This sequence comes from Oncopeltus fasciatus, assembly GCA_000696205.2. Classification (NCBI taxonomy): domain Eukaryota; kingdom Metazoa; phylum Arthropoda; class Insecta; order Hemiptera; family Lygaeidae; genus Oncopeltus; species Oncopeltus fasciatus. Next base: position 241,786 of record KZ808047.1, read on the forward strand.
CCCACTCAAAGACAAAATGGCGAAAGCGGTACAATCTTTCCGGTGTGGGAGGGCTTAAAACTTCAACATGCTCGAATATTCTCTTGAATCATAAACCGGTGATAATTTTTTTTTTTTTTTTTTTAGTAAACCACAAATCCTGAGATGCCCAGTGAAGCCCGCGCCTGCGCACGGCAGGTAGGCCGGTGGAACGATCGGTGGATATATTCTGGATGCAAGGCTGAAATTTGAAGTAACCATATGTGATTATGCAGGAAGTTGAGCATCTTGTTAGGGCCCCAAGCCCTTCCCAAAGCCCTCCGATATCTGCATTAGAATGGAGAGGGTGCTTGCGGACATGTTTGCGTCTACTTGTATACGCCAGCTGATATAACCATATAACTTATTTTCCAAGCTTACCGCATTCACTTTACAAACTAGCGTAATAAGCTGAAATGCTTCGATAGAGAGGAGAAATTAAAATGCTGAATGAGAATTAAAATGGTTATTATTAAAAGAGAAATTTAAAAACCTGGAGAATTTTCAAAATTCATATAAAAATACAAAGATAATTAGTAGATTTTTTTTGTTAGGGTTACATTAAATAAATAAATAAATAGTAAACATTAAATGAAATCCCCCACTCCTATTAGCCTGACTTTCCATATATATATAAACTCCTCATAATATGTACTGACTCCCTCTCAAGCTTACAAAGAATAAAGAACTTCAATAAGCCAACTCCCCTGGTTTTGAAAATAACTTACTTCCTAAAAATTGTAGATTTACTAGGGAAAATTAAAATTTAAAAGTAAATAACGAGAGTCATTTAAACAGCTTGACAATGTCAGCTCCTCCGAGCACAAGTCGATATATTTGTTGGCCTCGGAGGTTAGACTCTCGACACTAGTGCGGGGAATTTAATAACTTATCAGACTGGTCCCGATAGCATAATTAGTGAATGCACCGGCCCGGATAGCAGGAGATCAAGGTTCGAGGCCTGGCTGGGACAATTAGTTTTTTTATTCTGTTACCTTGCACTTAAAATTAGTAAAATTTACTAAATTAATGGAATTAAATACCACAAAAAAAAATAATATTTACAAAATCAATAACCTTTCATATTTTTGTGATTACTGTTACAGTAACTGTTGAAAGAACATAATGGCTGTATCCTACATAATGTAACTGTATTTTATTTATTTATGATAACATCACTATGAATAAGTTCTTTTAAGTAAAATATTTATCCTTCATTTAGAAATATGATCTCCAGCAGTTTTTCTAAGGATAACAAACTATTTCTGTTCAGTAGAAAGACTAAAGAGTAAATGAATACATCATTTTCATGATGTAATTTGAATAGTGCANTTTGTAACATTTCTTGCAGTGCCTTCTAGTTATTTAAAATTATAAGTTAAACACCACTGTAATTTATTATAATGTTTATATATATCTTTCTCTTTAATTTAAAAAGCTAATTTTTTTTTCTTAAGAGATTCATGAGCCATAGAATAAAGTTTTTTTCTTCTCAGAAAAATGAAATACTCCTAAACTGATGGGTAATTTGGAGTATTTTTTTTATTTATTTTTTTTTTTTTGTATCCTGGCCGATACCCTAACAAATTTCTCCAGCCTAAGACTTGACGGCCTACGAACAATATATCAATCTCCAATGATACCAGCTCGACATAAAGACTTATCAATATTAATTTAGTTGTGTTTTATTATCCCACTTATATTTTAAACAATTAATGAGAGGGAATAGAATAAAAAATCTATCTGTCCCAGCCAGGACTCGAACCTGGATCTCCTGCTTTCTGGGCCGGCATGCTTCCATTACACCACCGAGACTAACTAGATTACTTAAATTCCCAACACACTACCGAGAGCCTAACCTACGAGAAAGACCAATACATCGTCTTATGCTCGAAGGATCTGACATTGTCTAGATATTTATCGACTCTTGTTATTTACTTTTTATATCTTCATTTATAAATATTAATTTTTATAGTTGTAGTGGTATGGGACAGATAGATTTTTTATTCTATTCCCTTTCATTAATCGTTTATAAAGACTTATCGTTTCAACAAAGTGTAGTAGAAGTTAAATGTGGAAATGTCTTGTTGGACAGTGGAGAAGGAAGGCTGATTGATGAGTCACTATGCAAATAATATCGACTTACAAAATATTACTTCAAAAGAAATCCTTCTTTCATTAATCATATGGATATATATATATATATATATATATATGATCAGCGTTACATTTTGCCCACACATTGAAGAACTCCTTCCGAGCGGAACACAGTTCAGTCCTGACGACCTTTTTCTAAGGACTTCATACATCTGATACACTTCCAAGCGAAAAATTTCACTTTCTCGCTTAAACATTTACAAGCCGCGGGTTCTTCGCCCTTCAAAGCCCTTAAAGCCCCTAAGTAGGGAGCAGCTACTAATGGCGAACTAAGTGCTAGGACTTAATCAGTAAATTTTGTATGTTAGCTCTCGGAAGTAAGGAAGGCCCAGGGCTGTAGAAGTCGTCGAGAGGCTTATATTAAGCCCTTCCAGGATGAAGTAAGTCCCTTACTTGACACTCCCTTCTCCCATGTACCCACCTTTCAAGAGGTGCTTTAAGTTTCTTCGGCAACACTCAGGGTCGCGGAAAACTTGGAAAAAGCCCTCTTAAACTTCCGTCTTAAATGCTTGAAGACCCCAGTCAAATTCCAAACACCTATGGATATTTTAGCGAACTCCGAAGGGATTATGCGTCTTATATTATCCATTCCACAAGATACATATTTCCTCCCTGTTTCAGACATCCTACCTTCCAAGAAGACACTAAAAATTATGGCAAGTTAAATTTATATACATTTATAAATATGTCTTAGTCACTCTAGCAGTCAAATTAAAGTAAATTATTTAAAATAGAAAAAAAAAACTGAATAAATTACTTAGAAGCTGTGTAAGCTAAGATAATTTTCAATGTTTTATTAATGAAGGTGAATAATATGAATTTATGACGAATCATAGCCCATAAGCAGGCGAAAGAAATGGGCATACGTGAAAAGGTACCTAAATATGGCTCCGAGGAATAAGAGTGAAGAGAGTACTCTATCCTTATAGATATATTTGCAAAAAAATCTTTAATAAACATATATCGAACGTATATTTTTGCTCTTCATCAAATTCCAAAAATTAAGTTGATTAGGATTAGGATCAGGTTATAGGGCGATCGACGGTTATTACGCCCTGACTGTTAGATTAATTAAATTTTTTCATATATGCCTGATCCTCTTAAAATGCACATAAGTTTGCCTACATTGGATTCATGGTAAATTAAGTTGAATTTAGTAATTATGCTACAAAAAAAATCGTGTTATTTAAGTTAAAAAGATACCAAAATTTTATATTTTGTTATAGAGTGTCCTTAAACTGCCTTCTATTTAAATTTTTTTTAACTAAAATTAATTCATTTGTTTGGACCCAATAAAAAGTCTAAATATCGAATTTACTTATAAAACTTGCACTTGCATTATACACACTTGCATCACTTGCACTTGCATTACACATTTACCGTTTATTCTTCCGGGTTGGACCGTGTCAAGTTGTTGTTATTTGCCGAGCTTTCGCACATCATGTGATGGCTTCTTCAGGGCTGAAAAGAGAATTAAATCATTCTCTATTCAGCCCTGAAGAAGCCATCACATGATGTGCGAAAGCTCGGAAAATAACAACAACTTGACACGGTCCAACCCGGAAGAAGAAAAGGTAAATACATCTGACGACCGTCGAAGCCTACGTGAACATTTGCATTGCACATGTATTATAAACATTTGCATCACTTTTTTTTTTAGACCTATCTGCTAGAATTAATGTTCCTAAATATCATCAATAATATGAGTTTTTTTTTAATAACAAAATAAAAGTGTTATAAAATTTCACCTAGTTACTATTTTGTTATACACATTTTCTTCTTAATGCTAATAATAATGAAAATATTGTAATTTTAAATAATCCTTTTCTACCTCTCCTTAATCTCATCCTTTATTTTGAAGAAGTGTCAAATTTTAAAACATGCTATATCAAACTTAAGTCTTTTAATCGATATTTAACCTCATTGAAGTTGAAGTTTGGGGAGGATTTCAAAAAATTCTAACTTCCATGTGTATTGCACAATAAGATCCTCCTGCACCAAGATATCTTTATATAAACAAATATGTGGAAAAAAAAAAATCCCAAAACGAGAAAATATCTGTAAATTTCCTGTCCCAAAGTGACAACATTCTCTCTGGGGGATGATAACGATGGACATGCCCCCTCGTTTTCCTGATAACATTAGCGCCGATCCCTCCCCTCTGGGCCGACATCCCTCACCTCCTACCCCAGGAAGTCCTCAGCGTGAGCGATACTCTGGGAGCTAAATAAATTTCGGGAGGGTTGCTTATCGGGAAGAGGGGCGTGGACGTGGACCGGAAAGACCGACTGCGACCAGTGAGGGGTGGATTTGTGTACAAAAAAAAAAAAAAAAAAAAAGAAGGTATATTTTCCCCGGGATCGTGGGTTAATGATGAGGGCCATACGTTATCGGTCATGACGACCGAGGTCCACAGAGCGTACATATATTTGTAGTTACCTTTGATAAGGTTATGTTCAATTTTTTTGGCCGTTTTTATTTCGCATTCAGTATATACTGCTTAAATTTAATTTTATAGGTTTATGATTTTTAATATTTAGTTGAATTAAATCATTTATTTTTAACGGGAAAATAAACTAAATTTAAGGAATCAAAAAGTATACATTAAATTAAATATAAATTAAATTGTTCTTATAAACAATAAATTATTTCCGTCTCGGTTGAGAAGAATTATTTTTTCACCGAAGAAGAAAAAAAAAATGATCGATTATCAGGGAGCAATCTGTTTTGGCTACGATCACAGCGTTCCACCACACCGGTTTTGTTAGCTGACATAACACCGATAACCGCGTTAATAAGGCCCGATCCGATCAAGTGGGCGGTGGTCAGCTGATCGCTAGGTGATTAAAATTTTCCTCAGGCCGGAGGCTGACCGCAGGAACCACAGAGGAATCCTCCCATGCTTGATTAAGAGAGGATGGTATGGGGCCCATGGTCACTGGCAAAGCCCTACCGCCGACACAATGGACTTTAATATTAGAAATTTTGAATAGACCATATTTTAGGCGTCCCTTATGAAGGATTAGCTAATGTTTCCGTATTTTATATAATAACCAGAACACCTAAAAGAATCAAATAATATTTACTACTATCAATAGTAATAATATAATAATCTATTATTAATAATAATAATATTATGATAAAAGCTAAAATCCATATGCGTAAGACAAGTATTAGTTTATATGAAATGGTTTTAAAATAGGATAAGAATTAGGATCAGGTTATAGAGCGATCAACGTCATGGTTATTACGCCCTGACTGTTGGAGTTTACCTAGTGTTAAATCTGTTATCCATTCTTTTATATGGTTTCCGTTTTGTAGTGCTTCTTTACATTACGTTAATTAGTACTTGGTGTGCAATAAGTTATATTCGAACACACAGACATACACAAATATAGATACAAAACCATTTTAAAAGCAGAAATAAATTATATTACTTAAAAAATAAATTAACAATTAAGATTGAAAAAAATAGATAAACAATTTTAATATGGCAACGATATAATACAATTAGATTAATATAGTGAATTATTATTATTATTATTTTTATGGTTTTAAATTATTTTTATAGGAAGGTATAAAATAAAATAAAAATGTAATCAACCTTCACCAAATAAAACAAGTAATTCCAGCGGAATAGTTCTGTTTGGATCACACAATACACTAGCAACAAGTAACAATAACAATTTAACAAGATTACATATTTCAGAAACACAGGGTCAAAGAAGATTTTTAACATTTTCAGTTAATCCTGTATTTGAAATAACCGGATTATTTTCTATTAACTCCTATCCAGGAGTATTTTCAATAAATGTTGATAACATGTATATTAGGGGCGCCAGGCTAGCTCAGGGGATCCGTACGGGTCTCGCAATCCTGACGCCGCGGGTTCAAGTCCCGCCCAGGTCAATCTTTTATTTATAATATAGAAGCTTGTCCTGAGCCATGGGTGTTTAAAATAGTGTGGCAACCTGTAGATAGCCCCTTCCTCCATGACCCTAAGTGGTTGCAAGGGAGGCTAACACGCAAAAAAAACAACAAAAAAAAAACATGTATATTATCCTGTAAAATGTTAAGAACGTGTAACATGTAATATTTTACGTTCTATATTTAGTTATGTTGTTAACATGAATGATTTATTTAACTATTTAGACATATGAAGCGACCATACAAAATTTAAAATAATAAATATACGCTTATTGATGAGATCCCTCAATCCTTGAAATATCCTCTGGTTATTAACTTAAAAGGAATGTCACATAGCATACTCTTAAAAAATTCCGTAAAATTGCTTGCCAATGGAGAAAATTTCATGTTTGAATGAGGTATGTACAAATACAGAAATCCTTTAATGAATTTTCATGAAAAATTAAATTGAAGTTAAATTAATGTAGTGAAATAAAATCACTTGAGTAAATTGTGTGCCAATAAAGGTTACTAGGATAAAATAACGTAAAAAAAAAAAATTTCTTCTGAAAAAAATGAAGACAAGAATGTATATTTACCTTTGGGATCATGTAAGGGCCTTCATATGTGGTGAATATGAAGAAAGAGGGTTGGACCTTGCGAGATATGTGTAGTGGTCCTTGCGAGATATGTGTCCGTACGAATTATACGCATTTCAACTGGGCGAGTGACGCAGTCAAGCTCTAAATGCGGATTTTGGAAACACTGTCAACGGCCCGTCGATCGTTTCCTGGAGTGTACGGCCAGATCCCTAAGCTGAAATCCGGGACAGAAAGGAGGATTGGGAAGTTGGAAGGTCTTTTGCGCTGCCTCGTACCGGCTGTCTCCTTCGTTGGCCACCTTCAAGACTGACAGCCACGAATTGTACGGAAGAAAGTTAGAACAGTGAACTTATCTGAAGGACGGAGTCTCTGGTAGAGCTCCAGATACCTCTTAGTGATGTAAATTAACTTTATGGATACATGTAATATAAAATATGGCCAAATGGACGCCCCCTTACCCAGATTTTATTCTTCCTCGGTAACATAGCGCGTTCTTCAACGATCGCTGACGATATAGTCGAAATAAACATCTCAATAAATATTTAGTCAGATGACACTGTGCGTGTCCTTCATCCTCCCAAGTTATAGCTCATATAACAGGTTATAGGCACGGGTGACGCTATTACTGGGTAATAGGCACGAGTGAAGTTAATATATACATAATGGCTATATTTATATAAAATAATTAAAAATAGGTATGATAGAGAGCTCAGTGCACACACCAAAAGATTTTTTGAGATTTTTTCTTTTCTTTTTGCACTGTACTCTCTATTCCACCTGTTCTTGACTATAGCAAATAAATTTTTGTTTGTTTGATACTGAGTACTCTAGGGATTGCAGAGGGCGCACAACAGAAAAGGTAGTGGTAAAAAAAAAATTCATTTGCTACTGTGGAATCCACTCTAGAATCTACTGACTGTGTTTTAGGCACCACTAGTTATTTTATCTTGTTATATATATATGTATTTTTTTTTTTTTATGTTAGCCTCCCTTTCAACCACTTGCGGTCATGGTGGGAGGGGCTATCTAAAGGTTGCCACCTCATTCTAAACAGCTATGGCTCAAGAGAAGCTTTCATTTATAAATAAAAGCTCCTTCTGGGCAGGATTTGAACCCGCAGCGCCAGGATTGCGAGACCCTAATGGATTCCCTGAGCTACCCTGGTGCCCCTTTACCTATTGTTACCTCTAAGTGCTTCTGTCAAAGCTTCCCTAACAAGTGAATCCTCGTTACACAACTGAGTGATCTTGGGCAAGCACTACCTATGGTACTCAAACGGCTACGGCTTATCAGCATTAAGCCTTGCTCTGTCGTTTAAGACCTTATTGCCTCCCTAAGGAAGGCGCCAGTGATAAGGCTGTTGAAGAATTTATGAGGCTGGTGCCGATTCTTGAAAAGACGAGAAGGAACGGCAACATAGTAACGAGATGAGATGATCATGAAGGTCATGACTTAGAAGAGCAGAATTTATTCCGCCCACAAAAATGGGTTGAATGACTCATTATTGACTTAGGTATTGATCTCATAACTCAGTATTGATCTCCTTCGTAAAGTCGAAGAAAACACAGTCGTTCCTTAGAGGCTAGTTGCCACTCAATGGCTGAATCTGTTAACAAAGTATTTCGTGCTATGTGTCACTATTAATTAAAGAACTGAGATAAATATAAGTTAATTTATTAGCACGAATAATTAAATCTACTAATTACAATATAACCTTAAAATCTAATGCCCTTACTTACTAATACATAAATAGAAGTATATAAAATTACTTATGGTTTATAAATTAATTATAATGTACAAATAGATTAAATATACTTATTTACTATGAGGCCTCATGATAACTTGTAAAGCACTGTCACTTATCACGCAATCTGTCACGGAAACTCCCACAGACGGAGGCTAACTTATCACTTGCGGTGCCGCTAGCGAGCTTCTGACATTCGAGGATTTTCGAGAAGGTACGCGAAAGGGCTGGAACATTCTCATCTGAAATTCCCGAGTTAAAGGAAGCAGCTGTTATCCTTCAATTGCCCCCTTCCCGTACAGGTCTGTTCTACACGCCACCTACTTCCCTACTCTTTAACGATAGTTTCCTTAATAAAAGATTACTGCGAATCAGAGCTGAATACGGCACGGACACTACGACTGACACCATGGATGTTGTGTGAAGTTTAGGCTTGGCTAGGCTAAGGTTATTCATGTATCGTGATGTTTTCATGAAGTTTGGCTATTGAATTTAGAATCGCATTAGCAACAACATGACCCTCCAGGAAACAGATTCTCCTACATAGAATCTGTGCAGCCTTGGTATCTGTGTGTAAACAAGATTCATTTTCATTGAAGGCACTGAGAAAGAGACCTAGAGGAGTCAAGAAAGAATATTGTACTAGAGCGGAAAGCGATGGTCCTGTTTGCGGAAGAACGAAAGACAAAAGACTCAATAGAACACATTTTAGATGTTATATATAAGTTTACAGGAAATTCTGCATTAGCGGATCATTTAGTAGAAGTCATCCACCATATCCAGTTGATGAACGCCACCATCCTAGCTAATGGGAATAACCACTACAATCAGAGATGCCATAGACATAATGAAAACCCGAAAATATTATTAACAGGGAAGAAGTATATAGTTACAAGTACAAAACAAGTATTATCTGGCAGGAAATTAACAAAGCTGCCAGCGATAAGAGAAGTCAGATATACACCTCCGGAAATAGACTGATAAGAACCCACCAGACTTAGATCAAGATTCAGTTTCCAGCTAAGAAGAACAGTTCACTAGATATGTAGTCACTCCTGTTCTCCATTCAGTCCTGGTGGTTGTATCAATTGGAATGGCATAATAATTGTATTTTTGCTTTTTATTTTTTAAATTGGAAAATAAATTAACTACTAAAGCAAGAAACATATCGATTAATAATAACCCTGACATAAATGCTTCAATCATTGTCATTGTTACATAATTTAAGTAGATATAAACAATTGTGACATATTTACCGTTTCTTCTTCCGGGTTGGACCGTGTCAAGTTGTTGATAGTTACCGAGCTTTCGCACATCATGTGATGGCTTCTTCAGGGATAAATAGAGAATGAGAGCTATCATTAACAACTTGACACGGTCCAACCCGGAAGAAGAAACGGTAAATACTTCTGACGACCGTCGATGCCTACGTGAACAATTGTGACATAACCCAAAATATCGCTCCACCGTAAGAAAAGCAACATACTAATAAAAATTCTTCACAAAATGTATTTTATAATTTAATCTATGTACGAAAATATCCAACATTTGTTAATGATTGACGTAAACTATGTGAACGCAAAATGATATAATTATATTATTACATATGTATCGATATTTTATGCCTACTGCCTACTGCACTTTATATATATACAAAAATTTTTCATAAAAATGTTATAGAGTACAAATGTTACAGAATTATATTTATAGCTATTATGTTCTACATTTTTTTCTTTTAAAAATCTAATAGGAACGAAGATAATAAAAAAATTATGTATTATTCAAATTGGACTCTCTCTAAACTCCCTGCCCCCCTTTGAAAGATTACAGTATTTAACAAACTAATCGAACGGTTTGAGAAATTAAAATTAAATACAGAATAGATTATTTTTATTTAAAATGTTGAAAACACTAGATGCGTACAGACAAAAATATGTACAGATACATATAAACATTGTTTTACTTTCTTATAAGGCTATATTTTAACTTCTCCGATATAGAATCGATGAAGATCTGTAGAATATTTTAGAATGTGATAAAAAATAATACAATGAAACAATACAAAGAACACTTATAAAATTACTTCAGTGTAAGATTGCATAAACAATAGGTGATAAATAGAAGACTCAATTCCGAACTTTTGCTGTATAACAGTAATTAGTTAGCATAAAATAATAATTAGTAATTCAATTTTATTTGGTTATTGCGTCAAAATCAGTCTACAAAAACGTTCAACGTGCCAGTAGATTTTGAATTATTGTTGGTCAGGTAGCAGTGGCTATCGAAGAGTTCTGAAATTTTGCTTCGTTGTAAAAATAAATCGAAATTAAAGTTGTTCAGGTAGGCTTCCACGGTCCTCAGATCTATTTACTTCTTCCGGGTTCATCCGGGTCTTAGAGTTTTTAGGGGCCAAGCTTTCGTACATCATGTGATGGCTTCTTCAGGGCTGAAAGGAGAAATTAAAGTTTTCTCGCTATAAACATGTATAGAACATTTGTCACGCGTGGAAGTTTTATCTTCAATAATGTTGTCCAGTATGAAGGAGAATATTAAATCTACTCTGCAATTTACAAGTTAGTGACTGACACTTACGGTTGTACAACGGGAAGTGCTTAATTTTTTCTTTTATTTTTTAATTTTTTCCCGAGTCCAGCAAAGGCCACTTCTTCTCAAGACGTAGAGAATTCTTAGACTTACGTGGAAAGAAAAGTTACATTTGAGGAGGTGATACACGGCTAGCCTAACCTGTGCATGCAGGCCTGGTATGAATGCCTACAGCCTGAGCATGATAGTTACTTGGTGGCCTCCACAGATGGCAGCACTTTTACTCAGAGAGGCTACTCTCTGAGTCTGTTTGAAGTTTCCTGAACTACACTTTTATAAGTAATAATATTCATAAAAATACACACATCCTCACATATAGCAACGTATATATATACACTGAGCCATCTTCATCCCGTAAAAAACTGTATAAAATAAATTTGATATAGGCTAAAAATAAATAAGAAAAGAAAATTGTTTTTCAAGTTAACGAACTACTAAAATTAAGAAAAATGAAGTAAGATGCTATTATTCAATTCAAAATATATATTAAAAAATATATAGCCCAGTGGCGTTAACAATTTTAACTTAGTATTATAAGTATGAAATAGAATGGTAAGAAATACCAGTTTACAAACAATTCATGAGAGGGAACAGAATAAAAAAATCTATCTGTCCTCGCCAGGAATCGAACCTGGATCTCCTGCTATCCGGGCCTGGTATGCTGGCCGTTACACCACAAGGACCAGCTAGATATCTCACTCAATTCCCTCTTCACTAGCTAGATATCTAGCTAGATATCTAGATATCTAGCTGGTCCTTGTGGTGTAACGGTCAGCATACCAGGCCCGGATAGCAGGAGATCCAGGTTCGATTCCTGGCGAGGACCGATAGATTTTTTTTATTCTGTTCCCTCTCATGAATTGTTTATAATTTACGTGGGATAAAAAACCACAACCAAAATAAAATATTTAAAAATACCAGTTTACATTTACTTAAGAATGTAATGAATATTTTATCGTCATAAGGCTTACCTAAAATTTTAAATGTTAAGATAATGGAAATAACAATCACAATTTCATAAATTTAGCGCAGAAAAATGAAACGTAAAATTTAAATATAAACAATGATGTCCGCCACGCAGAAGTAGCGAAAACGTAACGAATTCTACAGTATTGTAGTTGACATATATTTGTATTTGAAGATTCTATTTCATGTAATACCCATACACTTATTGAATATAAATTTTACCAGTTTATAAATCTACATTAAGCAGTATCACACTAAACTTGTGTTTTATATTATATGTAGTATAACTATATATATATATATATATATATATATATATATAAATATATATATATATATATATATATATATATATATATGTATATATATTCACATAGTAATCAAGAATAGGTGGTGGGACAGAGAGGGTAGTGCGCACATAAAAAGAAAAATCACAAGGAGTAAAATTTT
>KZ808048.1:2432-19842 GCA_000696205.2 Oncopeltus fasciatus
GTTGCAAGTACCTCATCGGGCAGTCAGCAGGGGGCTGGCCAGCAGCCCTATCCTGGACAGGTCTCCCCTGACCTCACTGAGGCCCTACGTCTTCAGGAGCAACGTCTTGAGCAGGCCCTCAGGCTCCATGGTGATCCCAGGGCTCTCGGCTTTTCACTATCAAACACCCAGCAGCACCACCTCAATCCATGAGGCTTCTCCTACTTCTAAACTAGATCTTATACATAATATAAATATATATATATAATATACGTACTTTACTTAGCTAATGTGTACAAATCCCCTCCCTTTACCCAGTTTCCTGAGGCATGTATATCGGAGCAATGTGTACATACATATATATTTTAATTTGTGTTGACGCTTCCCTTTAATAAATCGAATGATGATGCTCTTTTGAATCGAGCCTTTGATTGTGATGTGGAAGCGAGTTAAATTCGGATTCCTGTAATTTGGGCATTCTAATAAATAACTAAAGTTTATTTTAATATTTCTGTATTTTGGAGGTTTTATAATCATGAAAATGATAATTTTATACTTTATTTCTTCCAAGTAAGCACATAACAAGAAATTATCTTCTATGTAGAAATTACAGCCATAAGAATATTCTATTTTATTTTAAAATATATTCATAATTTCAATCATAATTCATTAAAAGCTCTCACTGAATAAATTCTTTTTTTTTTTTTCTTATTTTGAAGGGGGAGCAACAATTTTTTTTTTATTTTAATTTTTATGTAGTTAGATTTGAGTTAGTTTCCTCTGCGTAGATGAAAAGCAATATATATTTTCTAGGCACTCATTTTGTCTCGTTTATAATTAATAATTAATTCAATTATATAAGTATAAATATTACCTTTCATAAATAGTATGTAACGTGTCTTATGCACATCTCACTTATTTAGTAATTCATATCATATCGCTATGGTCGCCAATAGACACATTTGTTTCATGTGGTACAGGCTTAAATGTGCCAATTCTATTCCAACATTATGCTTATCCTGTTAGTAATTTAAGAGCAGAAGGATAAAAAAAAAAGCTGATATTTAAAAGTAACTTTTTTTAAATTGTTTTATTTGTTACTAAATTTTAGTATTTAGTAATTATTGCAATTTGCAAGTATCTGGAAAGATTATCTCCTTGTTTTGAGCAAAGATGGAGTATAATATTTTTTAAACAATAAATACAAGGGAATAGAATAAAAAATCTAAACTGTCTCAGCCAGGACGAGTGCGGGAATAAGTTATCTGTCTAGTCTCGGTGGTGCAATTTGCTAGCTCGTCGGCCCGGTTAGCAGGAGATCCAGGTTCGAGCCGTGGCTGAGACAGATAGATTTTTTATTCTATTCCCTTGCATATATTGTTTAAAAATAATGTGGAATTAAATACCACAACTAAAAATCATATTTATAATCCTTTTTGCATCTTATAGATTTGCTTATGACTTCTGAGCTAGTCATTAGCTGAAATTGAATTTTTTTTTTCTTTTCCTTGTGCTCTTCAATTCATTCTGGTCTGTTCACAACAAGGCTCTGATTCCACTTGAAATCAGTAGCTGGGCCATTTGACACGCCTGCTCATTGTCTTCCTTCTTGCCCGAAGCAATGGCACTTGTCTTAGCGGCCTTTTGGAACCTTGTCCTGACAGATCGGTATGGTGCAGATAAATATTTATCTGCCGCCCGTATCCATTTGAATGCTTGTTGTGACCTTGGTGTTGCCAACTGACTTTATCCGGGTGTTACCAGGAAGCTGAGCTACGGGTGGACGTGTTGCAGCAGCACGCAGCTCTGATNCATATTGTTGATTCGTCGCAGGTTTCTATTTGATATCATTAGTTTGTTCAAGTCGAATGTAGGCGGCGCTGCTGGGCACGGCCTGGGTGGGGGGGAAAGTTAATACGCTCTGAGGGTGTTACCAGGAAGCTGAGCTACGGGTGGACGTGTTGCAGCAGCACGCAGCTCTGATTGGCGGCCCGAACACCACTTCCTGTCCGGTCTGCCACAAGATCTTCCTTGGCACTGAGGCTCTCATGGACCATATGAAACACTCCCACAAGGACCCCAACACCAATCCCATGCCCAGTGAGTATCAAATCTTTCTTTATCTCCTTGACTTTATTCTACTTGATATTAATCTGCTTTTTACTGTCAAATTTCACCCTTAAAACAGCTATTGAATAACATAGTATTCAAAATTAGAGGTACATAGCAATTTGTTTGTTATTTTAAGCTTAACTATTCTAATAATATAATTTCAATATATTTAAATTCAAATTTATGACTCTCTCTCAGGGGCACTTGTACAACAATCATACCTTCTATTATCCGTCTTCATTGGTTTCTGCAAACCATCTTCTGTTGACGAGCGCTTTCGGACATTGTCCATCTTCTGGCCAGAATGTCCGAAAGCGCTCGCCAACAGAAGATGTTTTGCAGAAACCAATGAAGACGGATAATAGAAGGTATGATAGTTCTATATTCATTGGTAGTGAAAATAACCTTTTAGAGCACTTGTACATATTCCAAAAGATTGGCTTTAGCATGTAATATTGTTGAAAGATTAATGAGCTGATACTAATCATATAATTTTCTCACAACACTAATAATACAATAATAATAATAATAACTTATTATTAATTAATTAATGTTGTCTCACACTTGATAGATTTCAGCAATAATGAACTCATCTAATGCCTTAATATCCTAAAGTTATTTATTTTTCTAAATTCGTTCGAAAACACTGAAGTAGTTCCAAAATTACAATAATTGAATGGAAATAATCTTTGCTTGATAAATAGAACACTGATGGAATTATAAAAACTTACATCGTTAAATCAAAACTTCAGCTTTAAAACAATGTTATTTTTATTAGTGGTTTATTTCATAAATGCAATTAAATTTCTTCTTATAAAGTCCTAACATATCCTTCTCTTTCAATAACAATAAAACCTGAAGACCATTTGTTATTTGGGACATTAAATAAATAATCCTTTTAGAAGGGAAGGGTGATTTTCCCTGTGTTGAGTCTGATTGAAAAGCTAAGTATGACTTTCACTTGATTCATATTTCTCTTTGAGGCATGTGACACCTTTCTTCCGAAAGCCACAACGTAGAGATTGTCTTCACCTTCATATCTTTCGGGATATATATATATAAGCCACCTACACAGTAGATAGCGTGGGTCTAAGAACAAGTAGCGTGCGGGGGAGAAAGAAAACCACATACCAACATTTATAACCTCCTCGCCTTCCAGGCCTAGTATACGACCCTCTGCCAATTAATACCTGTGCTAAATGTGCCGGGCGCGCGCTCTCTGCCTGCCAAAACGAGAACCAAAACCCACCTACCCCATGCTGCCTCAAGGCGTCCGGAGGGTTTAAAATTGAAAGAAACATTTCACGTGTCTTGTTTGTGAACTGGTATAAGTCCACCCATCATCCACTCCATATCCATTTCACTGGGTAAAGTATGAGTTTACGTCTCTTCTAATCCTATATTTTTTTATTGTATTGCTTAAAAAAAAAACATTATCTAACTATTAATAAAACTCAGATAAATTTCTTAATTTAATCATTAATTTTTTTTTTCTCAAAAAAGCTAATTTTGAAAAGGTTTTGAGTATAGATGAACTATGATCATCCAAGCCACCACTGAGAGTATATTTATAAATTAAAAATGTATTCTTATTTCATTTTGTACTGTGCTAATCTATGGGAATAATATAATTTAAAATATATTAAGGATACTTTGATCTACTATTTTATTATAAGTATAATAATCAAGGTAAAATTCGAATTTCAGATAATAAGAAGTTTCTTTCTAGAAAGCATTGGATGAGTTCTTAAATTACTGAAAGGTTCAAAAATTTTAAATTGTTCTTCTCTTCTTTTTTAAGAAAAACCCTTATTAAGGAAGATATTTAACAAATTAACTAGGAGGTTCTTTCTCTTTTTAAACTGGAGAAAATTCCTTAAAGAAATGGGGAATTTCCTAATCGAGATAACTTATTCAAACAGTTGCTTGAGTTCATTAATGGGCTGAAAATAAAGTTTTAACTATTATTCCCCTTAAGAACGGGATGAGATACAAAACAAATTGAATTAATTAATCATTAATAAAATANATTTTTTTTCTAAATTTATATAAAAAATTAAATTTGTAATTATTTTAATTGCAAAAACAATTTATGAATTTACTATGAAGGTTGAGTGCTCCTTTCCCCTACTCTTCTTTCTCAGACAGGTTAAAGCCAACTTTACAATTGACAACCATAATCAATTTAGTGTCAATTACAATTCATTTATCAGCTAAAGCACTGAAGACTTTTGCAAGCCCAGCTAGTTGTAATTTCCTGAAAATTCAAACATGTCTATGGTAGGAGAACATTTTTGGCTCCGAAACTACGCATTGTGATATATTTTATAAGAATATTAATTACAGTTTATGAACAAAATAAGTAGTTTTGGAACCCTTTATTCTTCGCTGCTGATCACGAGTATTTTCGTTTAGTACATTATTTTCCAAAGTTCTTTATGAAAATTAGTAGTATTTTATTTGTTTAAAAAAGAAGTATTTTCTGTAAGAATGAAAGTTAGTTCATTATTATTATCATATTTTTTTCTATTTGTTGTGTACATTTTTCTTCTTTTTTTATTTCCATATTGTTGATTCGTCGCAGGTTTCTATTTGATATCATTAGTTTGTTCAAGTCGAATGTAGGCGGCGCTGCTGGGCACGGCCTGGGTGGTGGGGGGAAAGTTAATACGCTCTGATGAGGAGTGTGCTAGGGGCTGACCATATTCATTACCACAGGAGAGGAGGTCGTCATGGCAACAGCCCCCACTCCAAGCGCACTTCACTCATAGGCAAGGGGACACGGCTCAAAATTCCCGGCTAGATCCGCTACTTCAATAGTTGTTACCCCCTCCCCATATGGATATCTATCTGGCAGTGGACTAATAACTCCTGCTGGGTGATATCGCCGTTCCAAAAAGTGATTCACAGTTATTTTTGTAGTTCATTATAGGTATAAAAGTAAAAGCCCCATTCAGGCAGGAATTGTAGAATCTAAGCAAACTTCCCATATATATATACATATATCCCATACACAAATGGGGAATTATATCTTATATATCGGAGATAGCAATGGGCGTACAAGGAAAGACAGGCCAGGAAGTATGGGTGGGAGTAGTAGATATTATATGATATAACCCCCTCCCCCACCTCTTCTAATTTTAACCAAAAACTTAATTTGACAGTTTGAAATAAAAAATAATAATTTCTAAGATGATTTTAGTTGGGGTTCGGTCAAGATCCAAAAAACACAAATTTAAAAAATGTATCTTTTAATAAAGGATTATCTGCCAACGTTTCGGCTTACATTGTAAGCCATCTTCAGGGCTATCGAAGATGAGAGAGGACGTCCTGTCCCTAAGTTCACATTTCAATGACTGGCAGATAATCCTTTATTAAAAAATACATTTTTAAATTTGTGTTTTTTGGATCTACCTTGACCGAACCCCAACTAAAATCATCTTAGAATAATATCTACGGTCAACAAACTCTCCTTTTAAATAATAATTTCTTACGCTCTCTATTAAGTATAATTACAATTGTATACTCCTTTATAAGTCGGCCATAAAAGTCTGAACAAACTTCTTGAGTTGGAATTTCATTTTAAATGCCAGAATTAGCGGGTTTATTAAAGTATCTTTTGATTCCCCAGCTTTCATGCAGAAAACCGTTAAAGGGCTATTAGTTAGTTTTCAGTAGATTTCAGTAAATGAAGCCATTTTCATAGCAAGAGTTTTGAAGAAATTTTCATCGATGTGTGGGAAACAGTATGTAAATTTAATTTTTTTAAAACATCTTTATGAAAGTTAGTAAATAAAGATGTTAAAAAAACTTCTTAAATTAGTAGGAAGAAATATATTTTAGATTAATCTTCACACTCTTTCTATCGTAGCCGCTCCTTTGCCAAGTTTTAAGCAAAAAAAGCTTTGTGCACCTCTGTGTCGGAAACTCATTTTTTTATTCAATTTTAGTTGATGGGTCTAATGGTTTTCTGACATATTCCTTGCATAATTACCCCAGTTGGGTTGGGCCTCTTGAGCTTCCAAACCTTATCGACAGATTCCTTCCTTGTTTCAGTGCCGTTCGCCGACGGCGGACTCACCGGGAGCCCGTACGTCGCGAAGAGGAGAACTGCAAACCATCCCTGCCCCGTCTGCGGGAAGCACTACGTGAACGAGGGCTCGCTGAGGAAGCACCTTGCCTGCCACCCTGAGACGGCCCAGTTCGCCACCTCGCTCAGGATGTGGCCCTGCTCGGTCTGCCAGGCCGTCTTCACTCATGAGTCAGGTAAGCTCCCAAAGGGATAAATTAAGAAGGACGGGGTAGCTCGGAGGATCCGTTCGGGTCTGGCCTTCCGAGTTCAAACCCTTGAAAAAGAAGCTTTATTCTGGGACTGTCATACCTTCCATTGTCCGTCTTCATTGGTTTCTGCAAACCATCTGGTTTGTAGAAACCAATGAAGACGGACAATGGAAGGTATGACAGTTCTATATTCATTGGTGGTGGAAATAAACTTTTAGTTTATTCTGGGACTTCAGTAAATAAATCACAGCTGACAGTTATAGCTGATTCTGACCTAATAACAAGTACAAATAAACAATAAACTAATAATATAAAATACTTTCAACTTATTGTACTAGTAAGGAAATAGTAGATCCATGTAATGGATGTTTAGAATAGGATAGCAACCTGTAGATAGCCCCATCCTCCAAGATCCTAAGGGGTAGAAAGCGAGGCTTTAACAAAAAGCAATTCCTTGATATAAAGTAAGGTGCACATTCTATCTTTTCTTCATTTTTGGATACAAGAACAAAATAAAAAGTGAGAAAAAACAGTCTTGTTCATTACCTCATTCTTAACAAATTTTTATACATAAAGGTCTCGAAAACCTGATTTTCAATCTTGACTGATGACAACAAAAAAAAATTCTAATTTACCATAATAACTATGGTTTCCTTTGGAAAGAACTTTCCAGTCGATATTTCTGAATTATTTTTAGTTTAAATAAAAATAAACCAGTGGGAGCAATGTTCAAGGCTTTCCAGTTTGTTTGTATTTCTTGTAATCAAATTGTTAATTTCAATATAAATAACTAAAAGCAATGTTGAGTCATGAACATTTGATCCTGGTGATATGACGTCTTCTCTCGCCTTCCTGAAGCCCTGAATGTGGCTTGCAATGTAAGCCGAAACTTCGGCAGATAATAACAAAAATAAATTTACTTTTTAATTGTATTATTTTGGATCAACTTTGACCGAACCCTAACAGAAATTCTCTACTAATAAATAACTAAAGTTTATTTTAATATTTCTTAAGCCGGATTGTGGGTTTTTGTTAAAGAAAATAACACATCCTGTCTTCCCCACAAAATCTATATTTCTTGCTCAAACGTTTTCGACTCTAGTGGGTCATCCTCTAGACATACCCCAAGAGGAACAAAAATAAATTTTATTTACAGTTTCTTCTTCCGGGTTGGACAGGGTCAAGTTGATAGTTGCCGAGCTTTCGCTCATCCTGTGATGGCTTCTTCAGGGCTGAATAGAGATGCTTACACTTTCTCTATTCAGCCCTGAAGAAGCCATCACAGGATGTGCGAAAGCTCGGCAACTATCAACAACTTGACACGGTCCAACCCGGAAGAAGAAGCCTATGTGAACATAAATAGATTTTATAGGGAAGACAAGTGTTTTTATATGCTTGTAAAGTTTTATTTATTTTTTCAATATGATAATTTATGCGTAGATACTTAAGTATGATTTGTAAGGGAAGCTAATACTTGTCTTGGCGTTCCCAGGTCTGTTGACGCACATGGAGCACATGAGGATGGATCCTAAGCACCAGTTCGCCGCCCAGTACGTCCTGAGCCGAGCGGCGGCGGAAAGACGCGAGCGAGAGAGCCTTCTCGCGGCAGCTGCCGGCGGCCTGGGCCTGCCTCCGGGTCTCGGCGGGGGCGGCGGGCCCGGCTCCCCCAGCGCACATTCCGACAGCAGCGGGGGCGGCGAGGGGCGGCTCTCCTCGGCCGGCTCGGACACTCAGGCGCCGACCGCCTCCACCCCGACCAATTCCCTCCTCATGCACAACAACAATAACAACAACAACAACAACACCGCCACTGCCAAGCTGGCCGAACTCATGGCTGCCAGATCAGGCTAGTATTTTCAAAATATTAATTTTAGTAATTTTAAGGCCATATTCATTATATGGCATATTCATATAACACTGGCCATATCCTAAATGGTCATGTTTTTCATATTGTATTATTATCATATTATATTATATACCATTACATGTACAGATTATTATAAAATTAAATATTTAAAAAAATATTTACTCCAGTACTATGGGAGTGTATCTTGTAGCTTTGGTCTAATAACAATAAAATCTACTCACTTCGAATTTTGTTCAGTTTTTAAACAACTTAGATTTCACATTCGTTCAGAAATTTGTAAATTTCCGTACAGTCCTAAAATTATAATGACAATGTATTATGAACATCTTTGTCTAGTGTTGTCAATAGTGTTACAAAACCAATCCTATAACCAGATTTAATATAAAGTAATAATCATGACTGCAGCACTCCTTTTAAATTTCTGAAATTTAAAATACTAGTTTTAAATAGCTAAAAAAATTAATAATGAAAAATTATCATTGTATACATACATATATATATATTCATTAATACTTCATCTGAGCTTCACCTTGTAGAAAGTGCCATTTTCCAAACTTTTGCACATCATGGATGGCTTCCTCAGGGCTGAAAGTAGAATGCGGAAAGTTTCATGAATATTTTGGAAGAATTATTTTTGAATATTTCTAGAGTAGAAGCATATGTGAACAACATAAGACTTCTTATCTGCCACTAATGTTAGTGCCCATGCTTCTTGCTCACTCACTCTTGTGAAAGTCTTTCAGGAGATGCAGGAGAAAAAACAAACTCTTGCCTTTTCTTTCATAATAAAGTTCATATTAGCCTAAATAAAGAGAAATTAGACTGTTATTTATTCTTTTCTTTTTTTTTAAATATTGTTTCTTCTTTTTGTAGGTCTGGTGGACGCGAGTGGTTCGAATGGACACCCATTCTTGAACCAGCAAGGACAGAACTACAACAGTGAGGACCTGCAGAGGGCAGCAACAGCACTGATTGTTGGCCAGCAAGCTGCAATGTCCGGAGCGGAATCCCCTGGTGCTGCCCCAGCTGCCTCAGTTGTACAGGTGGCAGCCGCCAACCTTGCTGCTGCTATGCGTATGACACAGTCTTCCGCTCTTCAGCAGAATCAACAAGTCCACAGGTAATTTATTAAGTCCCTGCAAACCACTCAGGAAGAAGCTGTTAAATGTCTGTAAATAATTAAAATATATTTTTTGGATCTATCATCTTTTTCTTAAAATTAAAATTTAATGCAAATTTCAATTAAATGTATTCATAGTAATTAAATTCAATACAAAGTAAGATTAACAGCAGTAGCACTGCTTTTATAAAATATGTAGTAAACCAGTGAAAAAAAAAAATGTTATTACAAATATGTATATGAATCTTACCTAAAATGTATTCATCAACTGATATAGTAATTGATTGAATTCATTGACCTCTGGTCATTTACATATTGAGGACAAAATATTTCATACAGAATATTACCGTAATAAAAATTATGGTATTTTATTAATTAACTTTATTGTTTATCTAATACAAATACTTGGGAAGGAGAGGAGTCATCTAAAGATTCTGAATATTATCAATTCTTATTAATTCTGGACAATTATGTACTGGCCAGGTTTCATTTATTAATAGATCCTTCCACAAGTACCTAAGGCATTTTTCAAGGGCAATAAAGATTGCTCCTTTTTAAATTTAACAACTGTTATATAAAATGATTTTACCTTCCTATAAGTTAATCAAAAACATGGACTTATTCATACAATTAATAATTTATAGTTATGATACCAATACTCGATCAAATCCCAATAACTTAGGTCTGATTTCACTACAGAGCTTTTCTAGAAATATATTGTTTTTGAAATTATAATATTGAGTCATATCCAGTTCATCGTGTATGTAGTAAAATATTTTAATCAGCTGCTTCGCTAGTACTATTATTATTTTGTTAGATTAAAAAATGTGCTTTAATATGAATATCTAGACAGGTTCTCATTGCCATGTCATCTAATCTACTTTGTTTTTTTGCAGTAATGGTCAAGTGACGAGTAATGCTGAGAGCATGTCATCAGCGATGCAGTTGATGAATGCCGCAGTACGCGCATCGATGACCTCAATGGTGATGGACAATGCGGCAGCAGCAGGCGGCCATCAGTTGCAGGGAGGAGGAGATCTCCGGATGCAAGAAGTCTTACTGCGCTCGCAAGCTGAGGCAGCATTGCGGTTGGCAGTGACCCAGGCAGTGGTTGCAAGTACCTCATCGGGCAGTCAGCAGGGGGCTGGCCAGCAGCCCTATCCTGGACAGGTCTCCCCTGACCTCACTGAGGCCCTACGTCTTCAGGAGCAACGTCTTGAGCAGGCCCTCAGGCTCCATGGTGATCCCAGGGCTCTCGGCTTTTCACTATCAAACACCCAGCAGCACCACCTCAATCCATGAGGCTTCTCCTACTTCTAAACTAGATCTTATACATAATATAAATATATATATAATATACGTACTTTACTTAGCTAATGTGTACAAATCCCCTCCCTTTACCCAGTTTCCTGAGGCATGTATATCGGAGCAATGTGTACATACATATATATTTTAATTTGTGTTGACGCTTCCCTTTAATAAATCGAATGATGATGCTCTTTTGAATCGAGCCTTTGATTGTGATGTGGAAGCGAGTTAAATTCGGATTCCTGTAATTTGGGCATTATTAATTTTAAGAATATTTTGTATTGTAGATAATAAAAAAATGAATTTATTGTCAGTCAGATGTTTGTAAAGATGTTTCGAGTATAAAATTTTACCTCTTGGAGTTTCTGACTGACAAGTGCTCCATCATCATGATTGATCGCCGATTCAAAAGAGAGGCTGAACACGCAGATATTCCTTTGTTATTGATATGAGATATTCTTTAAGTGTATGTGAGAAAATGTTATTTATATTTGTGTTATTTAAAAAAAAAAAAACTTATTGGAGGAGCTGTTACTATTAATATTTTAATTCTAATGTAGCCTACGGGGGAAAAATATGACAAAATTAATAGGACTATTCCACTCGGAGGAAACCTTGAATGTAAATCAAATTGGATAAATTTCTGTGTGTAAGCCGGTCTGTTTGTATACTACTGTCAATAGGGGTGGGCAACAGTCCTCACCTTGTTTATATTTTAATTTTATTCTATAGAGATTAAGTATGACGACTGATATAATTTTAAAATATTTTTTTTATCTATTTTATTTGTTATGTGGGGGTTGCAATCTATTATTATTTTTTTTAATTTATTTCTTTTGTAATATTTGAATTTAGATTAATGTTATAATATATATATATATTTGTTTATTGTTTCATACATAAATTTACTAATATATTTCCTAGAAGAACAAAGAAAAGTATATGATTAAAGAATACAAAAAATTGTCAATAACTATATGATATTATATACGAGATGTTTTATATTAAATATATATCAGATATAATTGATAATATATATTCTTTAGTATGCTGATTTTTTTAGATATTTGTTTAAAGTAGGCATTTACAAATAAGAATAGAATTCTATGAACTTTCACGTAATAAAAGTTGCAATCAACACGGGCACTATTAGGTAAATTTGTTAATAGGTATCAGTTTTCGGGGAAAATTATTTCACCTGTCAAGCTTGGCCAGTTTTCAATCTTTACTTTATACCCAATAAATTAAATTAGTTTCCCCTCTTGTTGATCCCTATATGTTGTTTGTTTCTTTGTTTTTCTTATTATTTGCAACCAGTAAGTGTTGTTTTATTTATTATAATGGTGCTTTTAGGATTTTAATTTATAGACTGTATTTTGTTGATATTTTGTTGTTTAATTGTTGATAAAACAATCAAAATTTAAGTGTCAGGTTTGACAATGCAATATATAATTTGTCCCCAAGAAAAAATTGAAATTGTTTGATTTTTGTTTATTTAGTTTTTATTTTGTTTCATTTTTGTATGGATGTTTGATGAGTGTTTGTTACCCTGAAAGCGTCTCTCTGATCTAACCCATGAAGCTCAGATATATATAATTCTCCTTTTTTTAAAAAAAGAAAGTACTTATTAAAATACTTCATATTCTGTATATTATCTCTGTAGTACTTACACATTCGGTACAATCTACAGTCTTTTCTTATGTAAATGGACAATACTAGGTAATTATAACTGTAGAAAGTCAGCAATCTTATATTGCTAAGTGTGAGCGAACTGTATGTGTAAGTTGTTGAGGGTTATAAGTACCATCGAAATTTTATATTTTTCAATTATGATTCGTATAACTGTTGACCTAACAATAGCCAATTAATATAATAATAAATATGGCGCTCAAAAATATATTGAAAATTATCTCGTCCGGTAAGAAAAAAATATTTTATAGCCCTCAAACTCAAGCTGTAAATATAATTGTAAAACAATAGACCCGGTTTTGTGTAAATTCACCCCATAGTGTATAAATAGTAAACAGGAATAGTTGAATATACTTTATTTAAAGTATATGCAATGTGCCGCAATTGGCAAACTAATAATTTTTTTAGAAATATGGTACTGTACATATATAAATGTTGCTTCGGATGTAAGACACTTTGCTTTCAGCTTATCTGTTCTTATATCCGTTGACTTCTTACCAAATGTGACGCCACAGAAACTTCTAACCGGACTTGATGACAATCCTTCACATTTATGTGCTCCTTTCGGATCAGATCATTGTCTAATCTTTTCTTAACACATGCATTATTTAATTCTTCCAAGTCTAAAATACCACATTTACTAAGACTGGGTACAATAGACGATGAATGACCTACCTTCTTGAGCCAATGTGAACCTATTTCAATAGTGGTGATGTGAGTTGTGTGAACAAGATTTCTATTTATTTCTTCTTTTTTCTTTTTTTCTTTTTTTTTTTTATCCCTTACATAGCTTTTTACATTCATACTTTTGACATTATGGTAATTCTGTATNTTTTTTTTATAGTAAGTTACTGAATCTAGGTAGTTGTTTCAGAATTTAGCTTCACTTCACTACCGTTCTTAATTTTTTTTTTAATTTGTTTTTATTTAATTGGAGATATAAAACCAAAATTATTCTTGACATTCAGTTCATATGAGTCATGCGTCACTGTTGAATAAGACCGAATCAACTAAACCTTCCTCTATTGCTAATTTATTTCATTACCACTTTCTTTTTTCTTTTTGTTTGTCCTCTTGCCTGCTTCTCACTTACTAAGTTCTCCCCTTTCTTTCGATCGACACACATAGAGCTTCCTCATTACTATAGACTGCAGCTTTTTTACTTGTCTGTATTTTTTATTTACAGGTCAAAAAAGAAAAATCATATCAAAAATATAAATAAAAAACCATGAATACAAATAGCCTACTTTTCAAAATACAAATCAGTACAGAATAGTCTGACACTATTATATACATATTTAAAATTTCCACAATTGAAATAGTACCAAATACATGTTTCGGTGTAAGCTGAGGCATGTACCATATACAACAATTTCATGGATTTGCAATAGCCCAAAACACCTCAGTCGGACACTGGGGTGTTCATATTCTCACTTAAATTTCCCAATGACGCAATAGTAATCAAGTACCATATGCACACTCACGTTGACTATTTGCCATAGCCCGGCTGAACCATAATAGTCTGAAACTATTATGTACCGATGATGTACGATAGCCCAAATTACATAAATAGTATGGCACAATTATGTACGACTACAATAGACCGTTTACATGATTCTGATTATGTAAACTGTATTTGTATATATTTTAATTGTACAGTCCTTAACAGGTCTATTCGAGTCATTTTTTTTCAATGCTGCAATAGCCCATTGTGCTTCGGTCCCGGCTGACTGGGGCGCACCATAATGCACCACAAATTGTGTTATTTACAATAGCCCAAATACATGGCTGCCTCGGCAGTTATGTATCACATAGTCTCTACATGGCCTAGCCAGACGGAAACTCTAGATGCTGGATACAGTTTAATCTGTGACAATAGACAGGAGCCGCTTGAGAAAGCGGTCTTTGCAAAACTTCCATAATTCACTCCATAAGAACTGTGTCAATACATAATGTCAAATACTATTATGTAATGATATAACAGTATTTGCATACCTTCAGTAATCAGTTATCTCGCCCAAAGCGAGCTTTTTCTTGTGGGAGCTTTCTTCTTGTAAAGCACCCACATTCCACACTTACAGTATATTATCAAATTTTTTCTTGTAACCGTTAAGTTACAGATAAATATAATTGTAAGATCATAGTTATTAATCTTTCTTTGTTTGCTGTGGTTTTATATTGTGGTATGCTTGACAAAACAAGTCACACGCTGAAACCATTTTTCCCGTATTAGTATATGTTCCCTCGTGTTACCAATGTTAGATTTGCTTTGTCTTTTTTAATCTCAGTTACAATAGGCATTATCTTCTGACCCTTTTTTCCCATATGCCTTCTTATAGTTTATTGGTCATTCATAATGATGATTAATTAGTAGATGATTTTTAATAGGTGCACATAAATTTTAACTGCTTAAAGCAAGAAAAAAATCATAACTTTAGGAAAACAGATTCAAAACATACTACTGACTTAATTGGAAACTAAAGTGGCACCTACCAGGTTTTTGTTAATTATCTGCCCTTACTTCACTTAATACACATATGAACAATTTAGTACAATAGTTTTTACTTCTACTTTATACTCTGTTAAGTAAGCAAGAATGTTAAGGTACATGAATGTTTTACAATTAACTCTAATTATAATGCATTCGGAGTCATTTTATATCAGAAAATGTTCAGAAAACAGTATAGTTTGTTGAACCATTACCTTCAATAATTTATTAACAGTAAGTAGTACCTCAATGTTCTGCATATGTTATCTTTTCAATGTTATTTACATGTATTATTCGCTTCTTTATTAGTTGTTCAATTATGTTACAAGTTGATTATTTAAATTGTTGCTAGCCCAATTACTAGTATAATTTTAATTAAACCAACTTACCTCCTCATTTAACTGTTCAAATATTGTTACTAGGTATCATGCAATTTACCCCTTTCCTCGAACATTTTCTGATATTCCTTCTTGGTGACTATACTACAAATAAATATTAACCTGATGGCCAAAATATCAAAGGCAATGTCTGCATTTATATAAAATAATTTATAACCAGTTAAATAATATCAATTACAGTTTTTCATAGCTCAATTATGACTAGACTATATTTGTAAATATAACTAAAATATATATGCAATTATAGCCAAATATATTTGCGATAATAGCTAGTATATATTTACAAATATGTCTAGTATATATATTCAAATATAACTCATATAAATATAAGCAAGCATATTAAAAAAAAAAAAAAAAAGATCCTGTTTAGAATTTCCATCATCAGGTTATTATTTCATTTTCTGCTATAAGTCCAATATAATTGCTACGACAGTAATATTATTAGTAATATTAATATTTTGATTTGTAACAGTATGTAATAGTTTACAGGATGTCTTAGTAGTCTCAATATTTATTAGATACATATAATACATAATCAGCCGTAATAACAGTTATATTAATAAGTATTTATCTCTCTCATAGGTGTACCAGTAATACAGTTGTTCATGTTTGTTTGTTTGTTTGCTATATTGTCACATCACACCATTTTGGTCTATAGTAGGTTTATAATTTGCCACTTATTGCATGACTTAAGGGGTGGTCATTTTAATTGTGCACGATCATCATACATTGCAACCATTCGAGAATTCTGGTTTTACATTCCAAGGATTACATTTACATGCAATAGAATATTTTAAAAAATGGGAAAAAATTGAAACAAAAATTGAAATCAATAAGGCGAAAACAGAAATAATATGTTGTATGAGTTAGATTCGTAGCAACATTTTATTTTGCTAAATAAACCAATTTAATAGTTCTAATGAACCAGCCTAAAAGTAATTACTATGAGTAATGCTTTTCGCTATATTTAAGTTCCTATAGGTTTGCAATGATATACAATCAGGCTCCATCAAAAAAGTGTTTTAAAAAATAAAACGTGTGTATGTTTATTGAATGGGTGTGAAATTTTATGTTATGAAAATAGGCCTACAATTGTAGCAACATTATTCCTGTACATCATAATTTATTTTTAACATATTCAAATATGTGTATTCGACATTAGAATTTGAGAACAAACTACTCAGATTAATTAAATGATTACGATGAAAAAAAGAAGATAAAATTATATACAAAGGCATTATATTAACATTTGTTTCCTCATGAATGTGTTAAGATTTGGATATTCAAAACTCTATTTTGTAGAAATATTGTATTTTGGCATAAGTTGATTGTTTATGAAAACATTATGTCTTATTGATTGATACCTTTAAATTATAATAAATATAAAAAAGGAAACAAACCTACTAAAATATGTTGTGTAGTACTATTGATGTATTGGAGAATAAAATTTATTAAAGAATAATTTGTGTATATTTGTCTTTTAGTTACCTTTAAATACTTCTTTTAAGCATATAAATTTCATTGGAAAGACTAATTGATAGAAGAGGCTCCTCTCATGAAGCCAATTATCTAAACACTATAAATTTACCTAAATAAAGCAAAAAGAACCAAACAGAATAACCATTTTTTGAGCTTCAAGACTCTTTACCACAGCAAAAAATTCTATCATGCGGAGGCTGTGTAAACTAAGCATGTTTCATTTATGATGGCCTAATTAAGAGTAAATTGACTTATATGATTTGGCAAGATGGAGATAGTGCAACAGCTGGCTATTTGGGTGGAAAGATTGGGGGAAACGCACAAAATTGGAAGTTTCATTCAAAAATATCTACCTTAATGAACAATTTTTATAAAACTACTAGATAATTAAATTTTACCCCAAGTAAGATCAATATTTTTTTTTAATATCAATTATAAGGAAGATATCACATTTATAATTATATATTACATTATGGCTTTCCTTTAAACCCCTCTTCCTCTCATCATATTTCAGACAAAAATATGTTATTCAGTTAGGAATAGAAAACCACAATAGAAAATTGATTCTATATTTTCAAAAAAAGGGAATTGACCCAACCCTTGATTTCTTAAGATACATTTTCATAGAAATTTCACAAAATAGTGTCAGAAAATTACATTTGAAACAATTTAAGATATATATATATATA
>KZ808048.1:101972-116794 GCA_000696205.2 Oncopeltus fasciatus
GATATATTCGTCGGCCTCGGAGGTTGGACTCTCGACACTAGTGCGGGGAATTTAATAACTTATCTGACCTGTTCCGGTAGCATAAGTGGCTAATGCACCGGCCCGGATAGCAGGGGATCCAGGTTCGAATCCTGGCTGGGACAGTTAGATTTTTTATTCTGTTCCCTTGCACTAAAAATTATCTAAATTTACGTGGGATTAAATACCACCAATTAAATAATATTTATAAACTTGTATAATATCCAGAAATATTCATAAATACTCCTTCCAGGCTTGACCATGTCAAGCTTTAACACACCATGTGATGGCTTCTTGAGGCTTGAAGGTAGAATGAGGAGGCTCATTCTACTTTCAGTCCTGAAGAAGTCATCACATAATGTGCGAAAGCTCTGCAAAAATTAACTTTTCTACATGGTCAAGCACTGAAGAAGTATTTATGAATAATACAATAGTGTTCCTCTTGCAAATGATCTCACAAAGAAACCTGGAAGGAAAATCCTAAAGATGTGGTTTCTGCAAGACTGAAGAAGGGAGAGACTGTTCCCTGATATAATAGACAAGAAGTCTGTGTCAGAAAATGGAAGGAAAGCAGCAATTATTTGTGATTTTAAATGAGTTCAGGAGCGAAATGGAGGACACTATAAGTCATAAAGAAATTTTTTCAAAGAATCCTTGAATGATCGCTGAGTACAACAAATACATGGGTCAACAGCACCTCTACCACGTCCAAATGTTAGAGACATTATGGACCTTCACGACTTCTAGTTTGATGGAGTTTCTAACCTGTTACATGAATTGGAAGAGTTCCCCTAGAATAAGAATTTCACACCTTATGAAGGGTAAATGTTCAAGTCAGACATTGAGGAAAAGAAGCAGATATTGCAAAAAACATATGAAGTGTGCTGATTTAGACTCCCAAGGCTCCTCTAGACCGGGATGTTCAGAATGGAATTGTATGGGAGGACAAGGTTCAAACTAGACTTAAGAGCTAAACAAGAATATATTTTAATTGAAAGTTGTCAGTATAAAAAAATAATATAAAAAGTTACTCTATAATTTTACAATAAACTTACCTTNCCTTATGAAGGGTAAATGTTCAAGTCAGACATTGAGGAAAAGAAGCAGATATTGCAAAAAAACATATAAGTGTGCTGATTTAGACTCCCAAGGCTAGGCTTCCTATCCTAGGGAGTCTGGATCAAGAATGTTGCCATATTTTAGAGGTTATCACACTTTTTATTATTGAGGTAACTCAAGGCTCCTCTAGACCGGGATGTTCAGAATGGAATTGTATGGGAGGACAAGGTTCAAACTAGACTTAAGAGCTAAACAAGAATATATTTTAATTGAAAGTTGTCAGTATAAAAAAATAATATAAAAAGTTACTCTATAATTTTACAATAAACTTACCTTATTTTTATAGTGAAATAAGAAATAAAGCATAACAAAGCAAACAATGACAACTGTTGCAGAATAAGAGAATGAAAGGGAGTCATCAGTGCTTTCATAAGCTTTATTAGCAACATAATTATTTCCAAAGAGTTCGGATTGTTGAATATCTGCAAAATAATATAATAAAACAATAGTGCATTAATTTTACACTTATTTAAGGATAAAAAGTAAGTATGGTGTATAAATAAGTATAAGTGCTATATTTTAAAATAAGTTATAATCAATGTTATAAACAAAGAGGAGTATGTCCTCCTTTATTTAAATGAGTAATTTTATTTCTCAAGAGATTTTTATTGGAGGACTCCTATTTAGCAGCATAGCTCATATTATATTCTTAGGATTACCTTTTTTAAAATCCCGTTCAAAAACATCTTAAGTTTTGAAGTACAGTCACAAACTCAAAGATCAAGAGTGGCCAGTTCAAAATTTATAGTTTATTTGTTGACTTTTCCTAATGCCTATTGAATAATTTAACAAACAATTTCCTGGGTCTGCTTTTATCAGATTCATATGGGTAATAATATGTGAAGAACAAAGTTATGGCCAGATTATATAAATCATTCAAATGAAGCTGAGCCATCTGATGAGGAAGCTAAGACAACTATAATAAAGATGAAAAACAATAAGAATCCAGGAATGGATGGTTTTCAGGCAGAGTTTCATTATGCTGGTTCAGAACAGAACAAGAAGTTTCAATCTCGGTGCAGAAAAAATAGAAGACTGGTGATTCAGACAAGTGTATTATCTGATTCCTTCACAAGAACTGCCATTCAGAACTTCAGTTATATTATTAAAAAGTTCTCTCCAATATCTCACTAGAGAAGCTTGTTTCATTTGCCAAGATAGAAATAGATAAAATCATCAGGTTAGATTCAGGAGAGGCAAATTAACCATGGATCAGATGTTCCATACTGAGATTGACGATGGAAAGAGTTAAAGGCTTTGAACTACAATGAATATCCCTTAGTTCTCCCTGATAAGGATGAAGCAGTCAAACTGAAGTATTTTAATCACCAAATCAACCCATAAGAGTACATTTCAGTACTTTAGTTGAGGTGAAGTCTGGCAGAGCAAACATTCAGTGTTGCTCTAGCCCTCTCCCTCTTAACGGGCAATACTCCCCCCCCCCCACCAATTTAATGGAATTAGAAATACATTTATGCTGACTTTAGCAGACCAGGAGAATGTCATCTCTACTCTGGGAAATGTTTGGATATCACGATCAAAACTGCATAAAAGATGAATGGAGGCAGTAAATTTCATGAACCATGACAAAGCGAAATGGAACCTAACACATTTTTAACAGGAAAAAATCTTTATGTTTATTTTTAACTGATATATCACCAGAATTAATGAAGTCTTTCAAAGTTGATAGGTTAGCATGGTAAAAGTTATACTAAGTTGCGCTACAGTCGTGGATCTAGTATACCAGCAGGAGGCCTGTATTTTCTGTCCTGGCATTGCCTTGTGTATCAAAAGAGGTCTACACTCCCCAGATTGAAGACATTTATCAGCCTCTGGGTGAAATGTCTTCTAAGGGAGATAACCCCTACAGAAAATCACAGGCCCTAAAACGTATAACGTAGAGGGAGCAGAACCGATCTCACTCTCCACATTAGTAACATAAGAACTGGCTATAGACTCTAAGGGCTTCACACACACACACATAGACAAGATTCCTTCTTCATTATTCAGTGTATTTTCTATTTCAATCGATTTAAAAAGCCAAAACCCCAGCATAAAAAAAAAAAAAAAAANATTATTACTCTCTCTCTCTTTATATATATATTATTAAAGAACAGGTGTGATAGAGAGGGCAGTGAACACACAAAAAGAAAAATTACAAAGAGTAAAATTTTTGGGGTGATGTCTTGTCAGTGAATATAGATTCATATATTTATATAATATTATGGTAGTATATTATTTAATATTACATTATTATAGTTGCATTTTCATTGCTAGAGATAGAGGCAATTTTTCAAAAGTTTGATATTCCCTAATGAGGGCGATTATACTACATGAACAAATTATATTATTGAGGCAAAAGACCACACTATCTTATGACATAAGAATTTGAGTTTCAAGGAAAACTGAAGAAATATAAATAAAAATTCTTTTTGATGATATTCAACACATTGATGATATTCTTTCAAAAATGATGATTAGTTATAAAAATTGATCAAGAGAGAAAAAAACCATCTGCCTGAACTAATTATAGTGATGCTGTAAATTAAACTTGGTAAAGTAAAATTAAATTAAAGATGCCGTACGTAAAATTGGCTTAGATTGCACTACAATCAGTTTAGAGGCAGTACTTTGAAATTGAGAAAAATCTTAAGCTATAATTTTCTTCAGTTTATTTTTATTCTGAAAATTATGAATTTCAGCTTTAATCTTTAATTTAGTCATTGAATGGAATAATTCAATAACTAAATTAAAATTACTAACCAAATCTATCTTAAAAATTTCATTTACCCAGAATAAGCCTCAAAATTTTAATCTAGTAATTTTAAGCCTCTAGTAAAATCTAAAATTAAGTTATATATTGCATACGTAAGGTAAAATTTAGTACGTTATATTGGTATATATATTCATACATATTAAGATATTGTTCCATAAAAAAATAAAGTTATACACATTGGTTATACGACTTTCGAAAAATTACAGCTTAAATTCATCAATTTTCATTTTTTTCTCAGATTATCTTTTATTCATAAATTTTCAACGAGCGAAATTTCATTTACCCAGAATAAGCCTCAAAATTACACACACACACATATATATATATATTCAAAATACCTTCTGATTGCTTCTTATCAGCTTCAGGGGTTTCATTTAACTGACTGGCAGGATTGTCATCCTCATCAGTAACAGTGATTTTCTGTTCTGCCATCTTTTTATCGGTTACAGTATTGTCTTTAATAATTTCTTGATCATCCTCTGGAACTTCCTCCTTTTCACTAATTTGTGGTTGCAAGGAATTTGATGCTTCACTGCTTGGTTGAGGGGTGTCGGTTGATACAATTTTATTATTATTGTCAATTTTTTCTTGAGCAACAGGATTTACTTCTAAATTGGGAACTGAATCATTAATATGGCTTTGAATTAAGGCAGTAGTATTTTCTAAACCATCCTTCTCTTGTTGGTTCGTAGACATCATATGGGCAGCTGGAAGTGGACCTTTCTCTAATTTAAAATTTTTCTGATCCAAATCACCAATTGCAATATTACTTTTTGTATTTGAGTCCAAAAGATTTTTCTTACTTGAGTCAAGGTTCTTGTGAGATTTCAAATCTAAAATCAATAAATAAAATAAAAAAGAAAAAAATAGACAAACACATTTACTTATAGATTATAGGGAATGGTTTTGATATATTTATTAAAATATTCAACACTTGAATTTTCCTTTGAAAAACAATAATATGGAATTTCAATTACATTTACTGAGTCTTAAAAGCTAAACACTGTCAGCCTAACAATAAATAAATAATAAATGATTATTTTTTATATAATTAAAGGTTTTTGGGACACTGGGGTAGCTGAGGGTATCCGTTTGGGTCTTGTAATCCGACCATTTCAAATCATGCCCAGTACAATGTTTTATCAAGATAAAAAAGGTTGCCCAGAGCAAGGAATGTTTAAAATAGGATGGAAAGATGTAGATAGCCCTTGTCTCCAAGACCTGTGATGGTTAAAGACAGTTTAAATAAAAAATTAAAAAATAATTATATAAACAAATAATTTTAAAAAATCCTCAAAAACCATACATTAGCAGCAGGTGACCAAAAATAAATTATCAGTGGGAACAATCATATAATAGAGTTCATTGAAGACTCAAGGCCTAAACTAAAGCATTAGTCTTGAAATAATATAGTTAGCCAATCCCCCCCCCCCTTCCACACAAAAACTACATAAACTCAGGACTACCTCAGCAAAGAAGTTTCAATCTATCAGGAAAGGAGGATAGTGTATAGATCTACAGCAAATGGCTCAAGATTGGGACAACTGAAGGACTACGGTAGAGCCTTATGCTCTACTGAAAGTTAAAGGAGATAAGCAAGTAAGATTAACCCAGAAGTAAATGGGATTGACAATCCAGAAACAACATGGCACGTGATACAGAAAAAAATGAGAGTTTGCTGCTCTATCTAAGAAAAAAAAAAATTGATTTTTACTTAGGAATTTGTTATGAAGAAATCTTACTAAGAATCTGGGTAGCCTTCCTATTGACAACATAAGTTATCAGATTTACAATTTTCGCTTAATGTCTTTCCCCTACCTTACTTTAGCATTTCTCTCAACTAAAAGTTCATAAGGGCATACAGGAATAAACTTTGGAGATGACCCATTTGAAGAAGATCATATTAAGGAACGTGAATTGATTCTAATGAGACGAAGAAAATTAGGAATTAACTATAGGAAAAAATGTAGGTTGAAAGCTACACAATTTCACCTTCTCAAAGAGGCAGGTCAGTAATTAGAAATATAGTTACTTCTCTTCAAAGCCCTAAAAATTATGCTAAGCTCTAAATACTTAAATATTTTCTTTTTTTTAAGTAAGTAAAGTGCTCTACATACAAACGAGGAAATAGTGAGAAATATTAGCTAGCATATGCATACAAAGCTATCATGGTACTACAGAGGAGACAAAACTCCAGCCATTCATAAGTTTGTTATATATTCACATGTGACTATCATGAAGAAATGGAAATGTTGAAGATTTATGATCTTCAAAGATGGGACATCCTATTTCCCTGAATAGAAATATTTTTTAGCTTCTACTGTTAATTTTATTGATAAAGGAGGAGGGTGTGGAATTTTGAATGACTGCAGCTACCAAGGCTCTAGCGTCCGAGTCAACAAAAAATCAAATTATTAAAAAAAAAAAAACAACATAAAATAAATAAATTCATATATGTTTAAACATGTTTATCTCTTTTAGGAGATGCATTACTCAGGCTGTATTGACTATGTAATTCTCGGGGAAAATGGCTAAATAGGGCATTCACATAGAATATATGTCGAACTGCGGTTCGAAATTTGAAATTAAGAAAAAAAGGTAAGCTGTTTAAGGTAGGGAGATGAAGAGGATCACAGGAGTTAAATTTTTAACTTCCAGACAATTGTTTTCATAAAGAGCAGTTAAAATCCAACCTCTGAACATCCAGGCTTGAAATAAAACAATAAAAAAATGAATGTTACATCTGTAATTAACATACACACTATATATATCAGATATGGAGATGTATTTAATGGCTAACAATCAGGAAGTTCATCTTTTTTTCTTTATTTTTTCGGAGTCTCATCTCAAGATTTTCTTAATAAAAAAAATCTGTATTATAATGAAAAGTATGGAGCAGAATAGCAGATTAAATGGAGAAAAGAGAGTCCCACTGAATCTGCCTTTGATATCTTCCAAATTAAGCTGTGTATAGAACTTTAATGGTAAGTACTACTTAATATATGTGGTCACTTAAACTAAACTTTGTGGTACAAAAATAAATTTAATGCTGCAAATGGACTTACTCATTTTTTTTTAAGTAAAAGTATTATATAAAGGTTAGCGAAAGTATTTCTTAGCAAGAAGCTAAAAACTTGCATTGATTACTTCCAAATCAAGAATATCATAAATACATACCTCTTAGGCGTAAATATTCATTAGCTGCAACAACCATATTCAGGCACAAAGAATTAATATTATTTCCTAAGACACATAAATGATTACAGGTATCATTTTTGACCATTGAGGACTTGAGGGCAGAAGCCCACTTTTCAATTTCAGCACCCCTGTAGGTGAAATTAATATTGTTATAAACTGTGGCAGCACTTTCACAAAAGGTTTTCGAGTTATTGAAGACTTTCGGGGTAGTCAAATTTATGTCATTCACATCAAATTCGCACAAATTAAAAAGTGCATCATACATACCAATGCAAGGCAAAAATTCTACTTGGTTGAAAAAATCATTGTCAAAAACGGGTAAAACTTTATCACAACGATAAATTTTAAAAAATGAAATGGTCTTTTCATCGTGAACTATCCCACAATCTTTTTTTCCATCTAGAGTAGTTACATTCAAGTACCTAGGAAAATTTACTTGAGGAATTCCACTAATAGTTAGGCAAATAGCGTTTAAGAAAAATATTGACAATAGCCAAAAAGCCATTTTTCAAATATATTCTTCGACCAAATAAAATAAGTTAATTTTCAAAGTATAAATGTTTGAAAATAAAAGAAAAGCAAACCTAT
Organism: Oncopeltus fasciatus; assembly: GCA_000696205.2. NCBI lineage: Eukaryota > Metazoa > Arthropoda > Insecta > Hemiptera > Lygaeidae > Oncopeltus > Oncopeltus fasciatus. The sequence goes on from KZ808048.1 coordinate 109,672, forward strand.
GACATAGTTATACTTAAAATGATAAATAACTAAATTTATTTCCACTGACAATCGCACAAATTGAGAACAAAAAAATTAAGGCAAGAAAAGTCCTACACAAACCGGACAAGGTAACTACTACTCTGTAGTTATTTGACCAAATGTGTTGCAAGTAGATTAAATAATGAGATAAAGCAAATACAATGGTTATTATGACGTCATAGTTTAGGCGTCTTAATAGCCATTGTATTATATTCATAAGTATATGATGCATATATTTGGCAACCATGAATGAGTTCAAAACAATTATAAGCAAATAAAGTGAAATTATGAAGAATAAGATTTTTTATTTTACGACACATAGAATTGCATGAAAATAAACATTTTTTTTTCCTATTCCTAATTTTGCTATCAATAATCAATAATGTATGTGCTTATTTATTTAAAGAGAAATATTAGTTTTTAATTTGTTAAACATAATTTTAAGACAAATTCAAAAGTTTTAATATTTAAGGTGTCTCATTAAATCAGAACTCAATCTTTGTATTTCCAGGTATTAATGATTTGACAAAAAAATGACATGTTTTAAATGTTTCAGAAATCAGTCCTGAGTCAACTGCATTTAACCTTCTCTGAAAACAACACTGAAATCCAACAAAATATCTTTAAAAATATATGATAAATGTAACTTTCAAGGATAAAGTGAGCAGCATTGCATTTTTTTTTTTCATATTAGTTTTTTCTTTTAATGTTTGGCGTCCTTTGTTCATTATTTTCACTCTATTCTAGGCGGATCAGCAATTTTCCCCAAACCAGTTACATTTTCTTTACAAAGTAACTCTAATCACACTGACAAACCGTGTATTTAGGGACGATGGCAATATTAATAGCATTTCTAATGATCCCAATATAGGAAAGGAACAGTAGCATAATGTTAAATATAACATAAATTTAAGTACAGCATTAAACTAGATGAATAATTAATATTAATTACCAACCTGACGTCAATGTAAAGGGGAGACTCACTTAAACTTAACCCAATAAAAGAAAGTAAGATTAACTAACGTGTACCTTTGGGGCTAAAATTTCTAAAATAAATCCTTGACAAAAGGAGAGTTTAGATATTATTATTAGATTATTTTAGTTGGGGTTCGGTCAAGATAGACCCAAAAAAAAAAAAAATACAAATTTAAAAAATGTGTATTTTTTAATAATATAGGGTCTAATTAGAGGTCTTAGCTAAAACGGTTACGATGTTTTTCAAGTAAAGGCATATTCCAGGTGAATGTTAGGCGTAACCCTTAGTCCATAGAACTGTCATACCTTCCATTGTCCGTCTTCATTGGTTTCTGCAAGCCATCTGTTGGCGAGCGCTTTCGGACATTGTCCATCTTCTGGCCGAATACATACATTGTCCATCAATGTCCGAAAGCGCTCGCCAACAGATGGTTTGCAGAAACCAATGAAGACGGACAATGGAAGGTATGACAGTTCTATATTCATTGGTGGTGGAAATAACCTTTTAGATTATTTACCTTAGTCCATAGGCTTGTGCGACGCATCATTAGTCGTGTAGACGTCATGATCAAAACCTTGCTCATTCAAATTAACTAATAATTAATTAGGGGCCGACCAGGGAGGGAAAAAAATATATAAATCTATCCTATATTAATGAAATAAATCTTTGTTCTTATGGTAATAGTTTCCAAAGCCACAGAGAAGAAGTCAAGAGGGCTATTTGGAGAAAAAAAAAAAAAAAAAAAATCCTCTAGTAGTTAATTGTAGAAATACTAAGAATATGTTTATACACGACCTCATCAGTCCCTAAATTATTGCAAAAGTTACATTAGCGCATAATAAATTACTATTTAATGATAGGAATACCGTTCATTAATATCAGCAGTACTTGACAGAAACTGAATTCTAGGAATTTTTATGTTTATGTTGCTTATATTAACTTCTCAAAAACTATTTTCTATTGAGATCTTTGGTTCCTCTTTTGCAAACACATATATCATCAAATGAAAAGTTCTTATTAAGCTTTGAAGTTTTTGGAGCATACTGCGCGCTTGGGATTGTAGAAAAATAGATGCGAAAAAGGCTGCTATTAAAAAAAAAAAAATTAATTAATTAATGACGTATACCATGAAATAAGAAAGATAAAAATATTTAAAGGACCAAAAATTTAGAGCTATGAAGAGGATTTAAGAGGATTTCTTAGCCTAATAAGATAACCAAGTGAATAAAAATTAATTTATGAATTTGTAAACATTAAAGTAACCCAGAACTGTGAGGTATGTAAAGAAATAAAAGGTTCATTCATAAAATATTATTTTGTAAAAAAAAAAAATACACCAAGAAAAGGAAAAAACACTCCGATAATTAAAATGCTAATATTATAAATATTATGAAAGAACAGGATCGAAAAGACCAGACACTTAAGGAGTTCCTAAGTGAAATGAAATTAAACCTTTAAATTAACAATATTTTAAATTTCTGTCACTAAAGAATGCCTATTAAATCTAAAAGCCATTAAAAAGGGGGGAGGGAGGAGAAGGATCTGTGGTATAAATAGGTCAAAAACCTCCTCTTGGTGCTTTTTATTAAAGGTCATTTAGAGCGCTTTCGAAGTCACTGACTCAATCTCTGTGCAGTCAACTGGTTGATGGCTACCCGAGTCGAACGGCTGAGAATACTAAGGATTAGGAGGCAGTGACTTTGAAAGCGAGTGCGCCTTTTAGAGAAAAGGCTTTTCAATAAAAGACACTAATATTTGAGGTTCTTAACTTGCTTATGTATCCCGTTTGATAGTATGGTAAAAACCTACATCAACCAGCTTATATATTTAAGGGTTTCTTTTAAAAAGAGTTTTGTACCCTACCACACTTAAGATGCTTCTTAAGTGTGGAAGGGTTCAATGAACTACCACTTATATATATATATATATATAGATATAGATATAGNTAAGTATTGTTCCAGATATATATATATATATATATTCTTTGGAATTTGGAGGTCTTATAGGATACGCTCACTTAAGCAGGGTGAGGCTTGACTTATTAACTAGGAGAGATGTGTGTAATGTGTCTGTTTATATATCATAAGTCAGATTCAAGGATATGCGGAGATGTAAGTGTTTATATTTTTGTCCGGGTGTTGTAAATAAGTGGAGCCAAAATTGAACCCTGATTCTTATTGGGCCTAACCAGTTGGAGAGAAGACAGTTCAAATCCGATCCAGATTGAGAAGAACCATTCTGAGAGATAAGACAGCAAGGGTGAGAAAATAAGTTTATGTTAGAATGTTACTGAGGTAAAAGAGAAGCCACTTATTCGTGACCTTTTCAAATGCCTGGAACTTCTTAAAGAGAGTGCGTCACCAGTAGTGTAGGAGCTTGCGCAAGATGGCTATCACTCTGTGCTATCAAATTGGTGAAGGGGTATAACACCAGTTTTGTGGTTAATCTTCAGAGTTCGTTTGTAAATGAGTATTTACAGGAGTAAATTGAAACTTGGAATAAACAGGAGAAAGTCTCATTGGATGTTAAGATGAATGGGTAGGGAATGAATGTATCTTTCCTGGGCATTTTTTTGATGCACCATTGCAATGATAAGGCCATGTCTAAGGGTCTTTCTTCTGGGTAGTTGTTAATTAAATAATTATTAATCTCCTGAGAGCCCTAAGAAGAAGTGAACGATAGAGTCGGCGTCAGAGACAGCGACGATATCTCCCGCTGGAGTGGCCTGATGACGGATCCTGTCGCAAAAACGGCCACTCGATCTCCAGAGACTTCAGTTGACCGTTTCCATGAAGAATATGTATAAGTCCTGCTTGCAATACAGCCTTAGGCTTTTAAGTTCATTATTGAGTCCATTGTACGTATATCGGACTGTCTGGAATCGATACATCTACCACTTCTTAAAGGGTTTTTATCTTGATTTACAAAGTCTCTGACGTATTGTGGATATGTTTAAGATTTTAGTTTACCTCGTTTGACTAGACCGATTATTGAACTTTGAAAGTGAAATAGTCCACACACTTCTCATTTTTTTAAAAATAAATAGGAATGCTTAACTGCTTCTAAAGGTTTATCCATAATTGTCTCAACTCTATTCTTCCTCCAGTAAGATAGAAGGATAAACAATTAATGAGAGGGAATAGAATAAAAAATCTATCTGTCCCAGCCAGGAATTGAACCTGGATCTCCTGCTATCCGGGCCGGTGCATTTACCAGTTATGCTACCAGGACGCGCTAGATGTCTCATTAAATTCCCTCTACACTAGCGAGAGCCTAACCACCGGCCCGGATAGCAGGAGATCCAGGTTCGATTCCTGGCTGGGACAGATAGATTTTTTATTCTATTCCCTCTCATTAATTGTTTAAAAGANGACGTCCTATCCCTAAGTTCACATTTTCATGATAGCCCTGAAGATGGCTTACAATGTAAGCAGAAACGTTGGCATATAATCCTTCATTAAAAAATACATTTTTTTTTTTTAATTTGTGTTATTTTGGACCTATCTATACCGAACCCCAAATAAAATCATCTAAGAATTGTACAGTAAGGTCCCGGTTAAAATCGATTATTTTTTACAAATCCTTGGTAACCAGTGGTTAGTTGCTCAGTTCATTCATTCCACTGTATGCCTGTATTTCTACTCTTGAACTTTGTTCTCATGGTATCCCCCGTCGAGAGAGACCAAACATTACCTGATGAATATCCGAGGCCCTCCTTCTCCTCGTGTCAGAAGGCCCCCCGGATATTGCTGGCTCGGCTGTCTGCTCATCCTTCCGCTGACTCTGCTCGTCTCCTGCTTCAAAGGCCTCGTGGAGACCTAACCAAGTCACCTAACGCTTCTTAAAGGAATACCTGCCAGACCTGGATTTACCTCTTTTATCAGCCCCTCTTTGTGTCTTCTCCCTAGAGTTCATGTCTTCCACTTCCCCCACACATTATTCTACACACGCACGAACATGCGCACAAGTCCCAAACGCACCCTCCTCAAGAATACTTTCAGTGTTATGTATTTTTTTTAAAAACCATCTCCGCTTCCCTTACTCTTTTCTTACCTGCCGATCTGGTTTTATATTTATTACATACCCCCTTCTTTTCTTCATTTTCCTCCTCCACCCTCTCTTTCATTACTGCTCTTTGTGCTTTCATAGTTCACCAATAATTATATATATATTTAGTACATATTTGTCTGTACACGCTTATAAAATTAATGGGATCAAATTCGGTATTTAATCTTCTTTTTGCAAACCGTTGGATGGTTTGGTTAATAATGGCTGAACTTGGTCTGGCAGGAGGGGGAGGGGGTTAGGGTATAGGTTATGATTATCTTTAGTACATTATCATACTATCTTCATTATTATTAGCGTTAAAAAATTTCTGTGATAAAGTAAGTGTATAATGTAATTTTATTATAATATTATTATTATTATAAAGACACATATTAAGAAAGATATTTAATAATATGTATCCAACTGTTGGTTGAGCCCTCCCTTTCTCTGGACTTGTCTAGGGAGCTTCGCCCTTCAAACTTCTTTTTTAGGGAATGTTCATTTGATAGGCTCTATTCTTATTTTATATTTATCTTTAAAAAAAGTTTAGTTACTCATGGAACTGTTAAAGACTACAGAAGTAGGTTGTGTGAGGACCAGACCTGTAAGAGAAGCGGAAAATTGAAGGATGCAGATGTTTCCTCTGCCTTGGAAAGGGAGTTGGCTTACTTGTAAATCCGTATAGACCCTTCTAGACTCTTTGCGAAACTTCCACGAAGTTATAAAAGCAGCTTGTCAGAGGCCCCCCCCCCCCAAGTCAGGGATAAGTTAGCCTCCGTCTGTGTCAGTTTCTATTGCAGATAGCGTGTTACGAGCGTCGGGCTGGTCGTAGCCTTTGCAGTGCCGGCAATAGCAAAGTGATAAGTAACAAATTATCTTGAGGCCTCTTTGTAAATAAGCATATTTAATTTATTTGTACATATTAATTAATTTATTAGATGTAAGTAATTTTCTATTTCTATTTATTTATGTATTATTTATTAAGGGGAGTAGGTTAGTTTGTAATTAGTATAGGTAGTTTTCTGTGATAATAAATTAACTTATCTCATTGTCCTTATTTATTAACCCCTTAGCCTTTAATAGAACTATATCACTTTGTTTTCGCCCCCCTCCCCCTAGCTTAAAGGGAAATTAGTAGAGACCTTAACCACCAAGAATGTTAAATGGATGGGCACGTCTCTTGAAGGAGTGGAGTTTTTTTTTGGCTAAGCTGCCATTTCTTAGGAACAGTGAAATAAACCAAATCCTTGGTAATCTCTCCGTTATCGATACTAATATTAAATAGCCACGGAATTCGCCAAGACATAGTACATAATATGTGTAAAATGTTCTTTTGTTCATAAGAGGCTGTCTTAAAGATTCTCTTTAAGACTAATATAATTTTTCTCTAAAATAAATATTCCGGTTAAAAATATATACATGTTACAGAGCGGTACTTTTTTTAAATATTTTTTTTTTGTTTATTTATTTATTGTTTTTTTTTTAATGATGAGATAAAATATATCTAAATAAAATATGTTTTTTTTAATCAATTAATTAATCCACTATGGAGAATGTTATCGAGAACAGTAGAGAAATGATAAAGACTAAGAAGAAAAACAAAAATTCTTTATTATGCTTTATTAGTGTGTTATCTCTCTAATGAGGTATATTCCTCACTGATAATATTGACGCTTATGTCTGGAATTCATCTGCAGCAGATATCCCGATTCCAACAGCATATTTGATTAGTGAAGATATATATTATGAAGTAAGTAAATGTAGTTTTTAATTATCATTTCTCGTATAATGAAGTCGCCCAAGAGCTGGGTAATCTCAGAGTATTCAACATGTACCATTAGCGCCGATATTTATGAGAGCAAATGGGAAAATGTATCGCATAAATCGGACAGTAAAATAAAAATTTTTAAAGATTGACCGAGAAAAAAGCGCGGGAAAAGTGCACTTTATAATATTCTTTATTCTCTATTAAATTTTTACAAAAAAAAAAAAAAAAAAAAAAAAAAAAAAAAAAAAAAAAAAAAAAAAAAAAAAAAAAAAAAAAAAAAAAAAAAAAAAAAAAAAAAAAAAAAAAAAAAA
>KZ808048.1:122794-141108 GCA_000696205.2 Oncopeltus fasciatus
ACAAATAACAACGTCTTCATTGGTTTCTGTACACCATCTTCTGTTGGCGAGCGCTTTCGGACATTGTCCATCTTCTTGGCCGAATACATGTGTTCACTGTCACTGTCTGTATCCAACTGCTGGCAGACACATGTATTCGGCCAAGAAGATGGACAATGTCCGAAAGCGCTCCCCAACAGATGATGGTTTGCAGAAACCAATGAAGACGGATAATAGAAGGTATGACAATTTAATGTACTATTAATAAAAACACATAGACATAAATAAAAACACGCGGATAATTAATAATGAACTTTTTCAATGGGAACGTTTTGGTGCATGGTGAACTTAGGTAGGTAGAGGGGGGAATCAAATTTTCATAGGATTGTAGGGGTTGCATTTGTTAGATATGAGAGGGTTTAGTACAGACTCAGAATTCTATGCCATATGTTCAAGGAGGTTTAGCTTTAAATGTATGACTACTAAGATCTACTGGAGATTGGCTAGAAAGGATGAGTGGAAAGTGTTGAAGGTTGACCAATCATAACTACATTCGGAAATTTATTCCGTAACAAGAGTTTTTTGGTAAGATTTTGTAAAATGAAATTTTACACCAATTATGTTCTATAAAGTTGTTCTTTAAACAAATAACAACGATGATATTATGATAATAAATTTGATCCCTGTCTAAAGCACACATTTTTCACATCACATTCAATCAGAAATTTATTAAGGGTTTGCTGTTAAAAGATTAAATACCGAATTGGTTTTTATATTTTAAAAATAATTTGTCCCCCCAAAACTTAAAATTACACTTTTCAATATATTTTTTAANGGTATCAAACAAAAGACAGGATATTTTTCTCCAGTTTCCTGTGGACTCAGTGGTTTGTCCCTCACCTCAACATAACTGTTCTTAAAGGAAGGTCACGAGAGTCACAACCTCTCTCTTGGGTGTTTGCACAGTCATGTCATGATGGCGTCATTGGCCAAGGTTAAGGAATGTGTTTCTTCATTTTCTGCTTAAGTCCATCTCTAAATATCATTTTGTCTGCACATCTGTGCGAACATCTGTTCGCCAAAAACTGAACATCTCTCCTACTCATCAAGTGTTCTTTATAAAACGAATTTAATTGTTATTATTCAGACCGAAAAAAATAATTAAACACATTCAGGCTCTTACGCATCATGAAAAATAACAAATATGTATTCCAGGGACCATGCTACTTAAAGATTGCATGGAAATTAGAATGCAAGTTATTCATTTATTAAAGTAATTAAGTTATTTTTACTTAGAATCAACTAAAAAAATCTTTATAGAAAATACTCCCTTATAACGCATTACCAATAATTGTAGAAAATGCAATTCATGTCTTTAAGTTGGCAGCGAGGAAAAATCCTTTTGATTATTAGCTTCATCAAAATAAATTAATAACAATTTAATGTAAATAATCTTAAAGGTTATTTTCACAACCAATGAATATAAAACTATCATACCTTCTATTATCCGTCTTCATTGGTTTCTGTACACCATCTTCTGTTGGCGAGCGCTTTCGGACATTGTCCATCTTCTTGGCCGAATACATGTGTTCACTGTCACTGTCTGTATCCAACTGCTGGCAGACACATGTATTCGGCCAAGAAGATGGACAATGTCCGAAAGCGCTCCCCAACAGATGATGGTTTGCAGAAACCAATGAAGACGGATAATAGAAGGTATGACAATTTAATGTACTATTAATAAAAACACATAGACCTAAATAAAAACATGCGTATAATTAATAATGAACTTTTTTAATGGGAACGTTTTTGTGCATGGTGAGCTTGGATAGGTAGAGGGGGGAATCAAATTTTCATAGGATTGTAGGGTTTGCATTTGTTAGATATGAGAGGGTTTAGTACAGCCTCAGAATTCTATGCCATATGTTCAAGGAGGTTTAGCTTAAAATGCATGACTACTAAGATCTACTGGGGATTGGCTAAAAAGGAAGAGTGGAAAGTGTTGAAGGTTGTCCCATCATAACTACATTCGTAAATTTATTCCCTAACAAGTTTTTTTCGGTCAAATTTTACTGAACATAATCGTTGTCAAATGAAATTTTACACCAATTATGTTCTTTAAACAAATAACAATGATGATATTACGATGATAAATTTGATCCCTGACTAAAGCACAAATTTTTCACATCAGATTTAAAGAAAAAAATTTTAAGGGTTTGCAGTGAAAAGATTAAATACCGAATTGGTTTTTATATTTTACAAATAATTTGTCCCCCTCAAATTACACTTTTAAATATATTTTTGAAAAAGGTTTTGGAACAATGTTGTAAAACTGAATTTTACACTTATATCGTTCCATACATTTCTCTCGTAATGCTAATAATATCGAAGTTAAAATTTCAAATTTTGTACACCCAAAGCTTAGATACAAAGGTTTCAATATTTTTGAAATTGCTATATATTAGGGAGCGTACAACACACACACACACACACACACACACACCTATATATATATATAGTACATATATATTTGTATGAATTAAATAAGTAACTATGCAAACTCTGAATAAATTCAGCCCAATTTCTTCCTAAATTTTAGAAAAGTATTAATTTATTCAAACAAAATCCAATTGAAGAATTGTGTTAAAAACCAATAAATTNATGAAATTTTCATTTAATCGCAAATTAACTAAGTAGAAAGCTCTCAAATTAATTTTTAAAAATGTTTTCCGTAAGCCAGTAAAACTAATATTTTAGAAAGGAGTGTTTTTCTTGAACCCTCCCTTCTAAAATGGGTACTTTTGACGCTTCATCGGGTGTCAAAATTCACATTTTGTCCCCTCTTATTGTGATAGATATCTATAAACCATTTAAATTATTACTCAGGATCTGTTTGACATGTGAAATGGTAGAATGGGTTGGCTTCAAATTATTTTTTATAAAGTTTTTATGGGTTCAGCAAACGAAATTTTGACTTAAATTCGAGGAATATTATTATTATGGAAAATCTTAATATTTCGTAATGGGTTTATCTGGAATTTAACATACAAATATAAGTATCTAATAACTTAAATGGTTATTCATTCACAACGTTTCTACAATTCCTCCGTTTGAAATTCCATTCAAAATCGTACATAGATTTAGAAACATATTTAAAAGAAATAAAATTTGATAGGAACGATGTCTGGACTATTAGTTAATCTCGATACAAGTCTACAGAAGTAAAAAGTTTTAGCTTCCAGTTCATTTGACCTTTTCGTAGATAAATTTCATACGGATTGTGCATTGTGGATATCATTTTCACAGATAGACTTAGGCATATTATACTTTGTATTAATTGTGTGATTTAGGGAAATCATATTATTATATTCAACGGTTACCTTAAGTCTTGATAAAATGAAAATAATAATAAACAATTAATGAAAGGAAATAGAATAAAAAATCTATCTGTCCCAGCCAGGACTCGAACCTGAATCTCCTGCTTTCCGGGCCGGTTTGCTTTCATTATACCTCCGGGACGAGCTAGATAACTTATTAAATTCCCAACACACTAGCGAGAGATGGGAATTTAATTAGTTATCTAGCTCGTCCTGGTGGTGTAATGGAATCATACCGGTCCGGAAAGCAGGAGATCCAGGTTCGAGTCCTGGCTGGGACAGATAGATTTCTTTTATTCTATTCCCTCTCATTAATTGTTTAAAATTTACGTGTGATAATAAACCACAACCAAATTAATATTTATTTTTAAATTTGTATCTTCTCTCTCTTTTGCTTATTCCAATTATGTTGAATCCTACATAATATCATTTTTTTCATTATTGATTTAATCAAACTTATATTTTTTTAATGATGCTTTAAGGTTATTTTAATTTTACACTTTAAGGTACAGTTCGAGGGGAGCAAGAAGCTGATGACTTGGAGTCGGTGACGTCTGTTCTCCGTCCCGTCCTTATGGTCGGCAGGATACTTGGGTTTCCCTTTCAAGTCAAGTCAGTATTGAAAATAAGTTTGCACGCTTTGTTTATATGATGAAATTGATATTAATGTATAATTTATTAATGAATATAGAACTATCATGCCTTCTATTATTATTGGTTTCTGCAAACCATCCTCCGATAGCGAGCGCTTTCGGACATTGGCCATCTTCTTGGCCGAATACATGTGTTCACTGTCACTGTCTGTATTCAACTGCTGAACAGACAGAATGACAGAAACCAATGAAGACGGATAATAGAAGGTATGATAGTAATAATTTATTATGTACTCATAAATTCTTCTTACGGGCTTGACTATTTCATAAAGTTTTTTTTTTTGCCGTGCTTTCGCTTATCCTGTTATGGCTTCCCCAGGGGGTCTGAATGCAGTATACACAAAACAATGGAGAAAGAGAAAAAAATGGTTAATGCCAAGAGAAAAATTTTGTAATTTGGAAGTCTATATGTAGTAAATATTTAAAATTTTCATCTCCAGTGAAACATATTTCTGGATATCCCTAACTTATGCATAACCTGTTATCACCTCTGATAAAAATAATAAACTATCATACCTTCTATTATCCGTCTTCATTGGTTTCTGCAAACCATCTTCTGTTGGCTAGATGGTTTGCAGTAACCAAAGAAGACGGATTACAAAAGGTATGATAGTTCTATATTCAGTGGTAATAAAAAATATATCCTATATTCAGTAAATTAAAAAAATAAACCCTAAAACTAAATTATTGATAATTAGGTACATATGTGGGTTGTTTGCAAGCCAATTGCCGGGTGGTGAAAGAGTTTTGGCTTCAAGGATTCCTTGATCAGCTGGTAATAATAACATTTTTTTCTTCCTGCGTGGCTTTTAAATGGAATTGATTACAGAACTGGAGACAACCTTTGACAAGTATCGACCAATGGTCCTGTACATGCGTTCCACCATGCCATCCGACTGGGTGAAGTGGGGACGTTCTTATTTTGCAGATGTGCAATGTCTCCCAGGAAGCAGCTGAGTCGACGTTTCTATATTGGCCAGAATGCAGTTCTAAAGGAACTCCAAATCGGCAAATCGGCTCTTTCCCCAGAACGCCGGCAACCCTTGATTTTTAAGGGCGTAAGCTTCCACCGATTTGCTGGAGTCATTATAGGCTCTACTAAGACGGTGAGAACCGGGTTTTCATATTTCTGACGCTACCAAGTTGACAGAATCTGTGTGATGTCAAAGCAAAGAGGAGAGGTCACAACCTTACTAACTCGTAGGACACCACTCTCTTGAGCACTCTTACTACATACACCAGTGTTCAGAACAAGTAAATTAACCAATACATGATTGTATTATTAGTACAAGCCTCCTTCACTCCTTTCCTGGCGTGATCAAATATATAATTTGATCTACTGTACACAAAATATTCAATATATAAATTTTCACTTCACTAACACCATGAATAACATTTCTTTTATAGAAGAAAAGTTTTCAATTTTTTCTTGTGAACAAAGCATAAATATGAATAAACTAGAAGAAATTAGTTTAACTCGTACACTTCTATATCAGGTAGTTAAGAAACATTTATATTACGATGGCAGTTGTCGAAATTGAGCAGCTGTCATTTATTTAAATGTTACACTTAGATGATTTTAGTTGGGGTTCGGTCAAGGTAGATCCAAAAAACTGACCAGTCATGGAAATGTGAACTTAGGGACAAGACGTCCTCTCTCATCTTCATAGCCCTGAAGATGGCTTGCAATGTAAGCAGAAACGTTGGCAGATAATCCTTTATTAAAAAATACATTTTTTTAAATTGTGTTTTTTGGATCTACCTTGACCGAACCCCAACTAAAATCATCTAAGANCTGCGTGGCTTTTAAATGGAATTGATTACAGAACTGGAGACAACCTTTGACAAGTATCGACCAATGGTCCTGTACATGCGTTCCACCATGCCATCCGACTGGATGAAGTGGGGACGTTCTTATTTTGCAGATGTGCAATGTCTCCCAGGAAGCAGCTGAGTCGACGTTTCTATATTGGCCAGAATGCAGTTCTAAAGGAACTCCAAATCGGCAAATCGGCTCTTTCCCCAGAACGCCGGCAACCCTTGATTTTTAAGGGCGTAAGCTTCCACCGATTTGCTGAAGTCATTATAGGCTCTACTAAGACGGTGAGAACCGGGTTTTCATATTTCTGACGCTACCAAGTTGACAGAATCTGTGTGATGTCAAAGCAAAGAGGAGAGGTCACAACCTTACTAACTCGTAGAACACCACTCTCTTGAGCACTCTTACTACATACACCAGTGTTCAAAACAAGTAAATTAACCAATACATGATTGTATTATTAGTACAAGCCTCCTTCACTCCTTTCCTGGCGTGATCAAATATATAATTTGATCTACTGTACACAAAATATTCAATATATAAATTTTCACTTCACTAACACCATGAATAACATTTCTTTTATAGAAGAAAAGTTTTCAATTTTTTCTTGTGAACAAAGCATAAATATGAATAAACTAGAAGAAATTAGTTTAACTCGTACACTTCTATATCAGGTAGTTAAGAAACATTTATATTACGATGGCAATTGTCGAAATTGAGCAGCTGTCATTTATTTAAATGTTACACTTTATTCTTTGGTCTTAACAAAAGGAATAACTGAATAATATCCCAAGAGACCCCCCCCCATTATCGAACTTATGTACAAAAAACAAAGTATGCTATTATTATTTTTTTCATAGTAAGAGTTAGCCTGGATTGTATAGTAAGTTAAAATTCCGTCAAACGTTTCCCGATTCATTTATTAAGAATGACTGACTATGGATCTTGCAAGCTCAGGATGGCAATGAGGGTATACTTCTAAGTAGTTGTGTAAATATATTTTAGAGAAATTTATTTATAATTAATATTATATTCCAGATTCCGATGGTTAAGCCCAAGAACTTTGTGGCTCGCCATTTTCCTCATCACTTCTTGCACTCTCGCCTTACTCACCATCAAAAACAATATTCAAAAGCTGGAGTTCGCCTCTTTTGGTATGCTATGGAATTCTCATAAATGCCTTTTTTTTTTTTTTTTTTTACTATAAATTTAAATTTTACAAGGAAGAATGCTTTATTGAAATTACTTCTTTTTTTTTAGATGGAAAAGTAAAGGGTCTAAACATATTTTAACCATATATAAAATTTAAAAAAACTTTTGAGGATTTACTCATAATAAAAATATAGTTTATACATGCATGCATGCATACATATGGACCGGACAAATAACAAATTTTATCTACGTATATCTACGTAATATCTTTAATATTTTGAAAATTTTTTAGACCCTAACAGAGATTCGTCTACCTGTTTCCTTTACCCTCAAGATTTTTATACTTAATAATTTTTATAACAATGGCTGCAAAATACTACATATGGAATATTAGAGTATCAGCATCTTTACTTCAACTGTTAGGAGAGTTCATAAATGATTAATTTCCCCACGAATCCAGGGGTTTAGAAGGTGAAGGAATTCGATAACTGTCTTCTAAGACGTCACATGATGAATCGTGGGCGAAGGTGTTTGGGGAAATCTATCTTTGCTGAATACACTCCTTCGTCTTCCGAACACATAGGTAGATACATTCTAGATTCGGAATACTTTTCAGCTATCGATCATGACCCTCCCCCACTCCTCATCCAAACAACTTCCCACGACCTTTCTCTTTAGTTTTTCTCGTGTGGAAATCAAACTTTTCACGTTGGTACCATGACGCGACTTTTTGAAAACCTTGGGGGGAGGGGTCCTAAGACCAAAATATAAAATCTTAATATCTTTGTTACTATAATTGTTTCAACCAAAATAGATATATTGATAAATGTAATTTTAATGTTATTAAATTGTAATATGTAATCTAAAATCTAAAATTTTAATTTTATGACATTTATTTTTTACTAATATTTCAAAAAAGCCTATATTAAAAAGACATTTAAGAAAGTAATTTCGAGTGTTATACGGACCCTTTTATTTTTAAGATATAAGAATAAATTCAGTGTTTATCTTTTTATGTCTAACTATTGAATGAACTAAATTTTGGTTGAAATTAGATGAGATGAAGGGGGGGGGGGGTTAGAGGAAAACTAACATCTATAATTGTATTATCTTCGTTTTTACTTCAGTTCGAAAAAATTTGTGGAACAAAAAGTGCAAAAATGTAATGTTCTAAAATTTACGTGTCCAAAATATTTGTTCGAAAACACTTATTAGGAAAGGTATTTATAAATATAACTAGGTTGTATGAGTTCTTCACTCACATTATCTTCCCAGCTATTATCGAATCATGCCTAATGTTTTTCTATTAACATTCATTGCTCATTCCGGCTTAAATATGATATGTCATTTAAGGTAAGTTTAATGTACTTAGTTTAGGCAGGGTCTATGTTAAAGACTTTTTCTTAGTACCTTAATAAAATAATATTTATTGGGCTCCACTATAATAAATTGTATATTATTCTTTCTTTTCCTCTAACCAATATTTGTGATAATCATTTGTACAGGTGGTATCATATTTTACCTGCTGGCAACCATATATCTGGTGTACTTCTTGTGGCTGTCCTTGAAGTGGCCAGGTCTTCGGGACAGATGGTCAGCTGTGGAAGAAAAGATGTCTGCCATGCCGAAAGTCCGCGTCCACACCACAGTGGCAGTCATTGTTACCAGCTTCTTCATTGTCGGCCTTTGTCAGTCAAGTAGAACTTTTATTGTTTCACTCACATGAATTTGCTTAAAATGGGAATTACGGGTTTGCGGGGAATGTCACATGGGATTTTCAAGGAGCTTAAAATTAAATAATTTATGAATGAACTATCATACCTTCTATATTCATTGGTAGTCATAATAACCCTTAAATTTATGAATGATTTTGACTAATGCAACAAAGATAAATTCCCCAACAGTGTTCATTGTTGGGCATTTCTTTGTGGACTGTAATTTTCTCTTAGCAGATTTTCCTTGGGAAAATCAAGCTATTTACGTTAGTACCATTTGAAAAAAATTCAACAAATTTTCACATTGAATTAATATGAATATAATGTGAATGATGAATCCTACATTGGATATAAAAAATGATAAATAGTTAAATATATATTTGTCTGCACCCTCTCATTTCATAAGTTTCTTTTTGCCAAAATTTAAAATCTTAATATCTTCATTATTATATGCACCCCCCGCCCCAAAATTATAAAGAAGATTAAAAAATGTGTATAATTATAATATTTAAGAATGAGCACTTCCCTCTCCCCTTTTATCTTCCTAGCCCTCTAGAGCAAAGTAGTCTTTTACACTGAACGTTCTGTTCGACTTATAAATTAAATTTCCTGGTCTAATCTTATTTTTATCCATCCTTCATAATAGACTTTTTTTTTCTTTTTCTTTTTTTGCTGTTTTTCTTTTATATCCAAGTACTGAGTATAATGTAAAATGAAGGCGTTGCAAGAAAGAAAAATGGCACTAGCTGATAACAGCCCACTAACATTTGGACATTTTTATTAGTTTTAAGCATTAATTTTAAATCGACTTACAAACCTTGATCGACCTAAGTATTTCCATAAAAGTAAATGTTTTTTTTTAATTCAAGAATTAAAAAAAAAAGTATAACTATGCTTCTGTTGAGTCTTCATGATGACGTTATTTAGTAACATTGTCTCCATATTGAGAACTAAAGAAGAAATGTGGACAATTTTTCACTAATGGAGGTTTTAAAAATATCCGTATTCAGCAGTTGGTTAATCTAAGCAGATTTCCCACATTTTTAATGAAGAAATTTATAATGTCAGGGGCGCCAGGCTAGCTCAGGGGATCTGTACGGGTCTCGCAATCCTGACGCCGCGGGTTCAAATCCCGCCCAGGTCAATCTTTTATTTATAATATGGAAGCTTGTCCTGAGCCATGGGTGTTTAAAATAGGGTGGCAATCTGTAGATAGCCCCTTCCTCCATGACCCTAAATGGTTGAATGGAAGGCTAACACTTAAAAAAAAAAAAAATTAAAAAAATTAAGTTTTAGGGTAAAATTAGAGCAGGGAATGAACAGAAACTATTTATTTATAAATATTAATTTAGTTGTGGTATATTATCCCACATAAATTTTAAACAATTAATGTGAGGGAATAGAATAAAAAATCTATCTGTCCCAGCCAGGACACGAACCTAGATTTTCCAATTAATTAAATTGGTGAATTAATAAGTTAATATTATCACGTGAATTCCAGTAAAATTAAAGCANTAATTTAATCCAAAATTAATTCTTTCGAGTGCAATTTGCAATGAAAATTAATTACCGAATTCGGTTTATTATATATTTTAATTTAAATTAAATTAAATTCATGATATATATTTTAAGTTAAAATCTTACAAGAAATAAATAATTTAAAATTATATTTTACTGGTTTTTGTCTGTCAATAAACTTTCCTGACATTCGATCGATTTCAGCCATTAACAACTCTTCCAACTGTTTGTAAAGAAGCTTAAATACCTAATAATATTTTATAATTGTGGACAACAGAGCGTGTGTATATATATATTCACAGGGTGCAACCAATAAAAAGGGCATTTGGATGAAGAGATCACAAAACGAAATCTATAGTCAGATCAACATAGTAACAGATGAAGTCAGAAAATGCCAATCCAAATTTACACATCTACAGGATGGAAGACTCCTGAACAGCAAAGAAACTATTCAATGTTATAAGAACTTGTGAGGCGGAAGAATTTGGCTGAAGGAAGTCCTGTAGGATCTACTGCAGATCAACAGAAAAAATCCATAAGACACCCCATCTGCTCCACCCCGGAGTGCCGGAATAAAATCAGGAGTGTGGAGTTTGAGAAAAGAGCTCATGCCACTGTGGTAAAAATGGACAGAGATGTTTTTAACATCCAGAATGCATAATCTGTTTCGGCAAGAAGATCACCTCCCCCAAATTTTATGAAAATTCAGTTTCATTTATAGATTTGGGAAATTCGTAAAATATTATGAAAGGCTTTGTACATTTGGAACGACTTGAACCGCCTTATTAGTACCGAATTTAGTTTTAGTATGAAAATATATTATTTAACAAAGTTCAATTTCTGCTAGAAAATATTAGAATCTAAATAAGAAATGATTAATGAACTCTCCCAGTATTCTTTCTATGCAATATAATGTATATAGCGTGTGTAATTTGTATTTAATAATATTTTCAGAGGTAAGTTGAGTTTCAAGAATAATTTAATCAATTAAAATAGAAAGCGATGCTAATACAATTTTAGGATTCGGATGAATCCTAAATTATGTATTAATATTCATGAATTTCACAAATTCATGAATATTAATTTTTATTTACATGCATTCCAGGAATTACTAACCAGTCATTTTTAATACTGATCTGAGTAAGTATGAGATTCAACAATGAATACCAGGTATCTGTTTTTGTATGCAATGAGGGCTTTTGTTTTATAAATATTTATTGTTAATACTCTAGGACAGTACATTGAACACTGATTATTATTAAATCAAAAATAAATCTGTAAAATGGACAATATGGTTTCTCGATCCTTGTTACTTAGTTCCATTTAATTTTAATTTATTCCCTTCAACATTTTTTTAATAATTTTTACTACTCTTTCAGCTTTATACTTTTTTTTTAAATATTGTTTTCCTTCCTTCAAATATTTTAGTGGGGGAGGGCAAAAATATGTATTATAGAATTAAAAATACTATTTTTACCTTTCCTGATGCATAATAATATATGATTTATATATTTGTATCATCATTATAAAGTGAATGTTAATATCTTTAACTCTGCCTCCAGGTGAGCATGCTTTAAGTATTTTGGATAACACCCGTCATATTACGAAGATGAAATGCTCGACAAGCAGCTCTACACTGGAGACATACTATCGACTCCAGTATGCAGTGATCTTCCATTGGTTGGAATATGCCCACTGGAAGGGTGCCATCACCTCTTTGGTAGTCCTGATGCTCACAGTACTTTGGACATTCACTGATGTTTTTGCCATTTCTCTGGCTATAGTTCTTGGAGCAAGGTTTAAACAACTCAAGGTCCTAATCGAACAGGTCAAGGGGAAAGTGAGTATCACTTTAGAAAAAAAAAAGAATTCTCACATAATCTTTCTGATAATCATCATATATGACAACCAATTTCAGTTTATATTATTTAATATCTATCCCAAAAAAGAATACAGGATTTTTCTAATAGTATTGAATGTTTAGTTAATGAATAATGACCTAGATGCTCCTTTTTTTCATTCAATGGCTCTGCAGTTACTATTCATTCAAATTATTAGTAATATGTAGTAATTAGTTAACCAACAAATATATGTGGCTCTAACACAAAACAAAAAAATGTAGACCTTTGTCCTTACAGTAGTATTATCCTAGCAGATATTCATTTTATAAATTGGCTTATTGTTTTATATACTTTCTGTTTTATAATTGCAGGATAATATTTTGATAAAACCCAATAAAGGATTAATTTTATTAAATTTTGTACAAAGATAAGTCTACCGTAAGAAAATTTTTAATGTTAGTGCATGTATAAATAAAAATTAATGTTTTATTAATAATATATAGAAATAATAAAATTATTATTATTTTCCTAATAANAGCTTTTTCTTAATTAACTTTATAACTGTTAGTAGCTGCCTGTCAGCTGGTTTTACATATTCTCACTGTCAGCATGTTGTTTTTTGGTGTGTTTTTTTCGATTGATCGTATGTGTCAGAGATTCACATACCACCTTCTCTATTGCCTTTTTTTAAATTTAATTTTGTAATTTATTTTTAACATAAAAATGCTCAAAAAGGACCAAGACATTGCAAACATTATAAAATGATACTATTTAATAAATAAGTCTAAGGAGACCACCCAATCCTATGAAATTATTCAATTACTTGACAGGAAAAATAAATGTCTCAGGAAATGTCAGAGTCATTCTGGAAGCAAACTCGAGAGAGATACGTGGACCTATCGCTCCTCGCAAGAGAAATAGACCAGAAAATATCTCTCCTCATTTTCCTCTCCCTGGGGAGCAACATATACTCAGTCGTAATGATGCTCATCAATGTTCTCAGGTATTTGTTTACTTTACTATTTCTTTCAATATTGTAAAATATGATTACAACCATAAACAATTTATTTTGGTGACAATAACTTGATAGGTTTGTTACAAGTCCAACCCATCTGAAGTGTCCTGTTGGCAAAAAAATTAATTACATAATACAAGCCCAGAAAGTCTACTTAAATTTTTTTTTAAAACATACATGCATATAACTCATAAAGAAAGAGTTTGTGCACCCTTTCAGATAAGGAAGGGTAGAAACAATATTCTTTGCTTTATTTTAAGCAGGGCCATACCCCAAAACACGAAGAGAAGGTTGCATCCCTGTCATATTCATAAGACAGTCGCAAATTCAAAGAAAAAGCAGTTGGAGGCCTGGATATGGCTTCTCTAATTCTTTGTTTATTTTTTTTTCAACTTAGGTTATTTAGCTAGGAATCATGTAGCCATAATGGAATTTGCTCTGCATGGTTGGAAAGCATTTATTTATGTTGATTATAGAAGTGTTTTTAGGGCCAGTAACATCCATGTAAGCACGTACGCTTCTTTTTTTTTCATACTTTGAAGATGCCTACTTTCTGTAAAAAAAACGATAAAGATACTTTCTGTTGTATCTAAAAGATATACAACCAATTCTTTACCAACTTCAAACACCTCTGAGCCCTGCCTCATAGTAAAAAATTGTCTTGGGTGCTTCTCTGATTGTAATATTCATACTGGCACTCCCCACCCATTATGACGCTGAAATATTAGTCATCCTCCTCTCCAATATTTTTGTATAAACCATATTTAGAACCTTCAGAAGGAAGATTTCAGAAGTTCCAATATGCCCTGTTGTCTTCTTTTATGAATATCAGAACAATTATAGCTTTTCTGAATTCAAAATGAGTTTCAAATCATATAGAAACATGTTACCCTCCAAACTGGCAGATATTGCAAGCTTAAGAAAGGCCTGTGCCTATTCTATTTTTTCCTCAACCATCAATTTTTTTTAGAAAACAATAAATTATTTTTCCATTGTTGATTTGATTTTAATATGAACCACTTGCTTGTTGCATCCAACTTACGAATAAGTATTAATAAGCTTTGAATTTTCAACTTTTCATAAATAAGGCAAGAGCAGAAGTGAATTCATTTTCATAAATTATTTTCCAAAATTTGAGTCAATTGTTTGATTTCTTTGAGTGAAAACAGCTAATTAACATCTATTGGGATATAAGACTATATATAAGCTAAAGCAAGAGTTCTGATTGAGCAGTGTAAAAACCAACTACGACTACGTCCAGACAGCCTATTATGGATTGAGCTTTGTCTTTGTGCTGATGCGGCTGACTGGGGCCTGTGTCTATGCAGCCAGGATCCACGACCATTGCACAGATCTTCTTCCTCTTCTCTTTGCAGTACCAAGCAGCACCTATTGTATTGAGGCATGTACTAGATTCAATTTTGTAATATAATCAATAGCTCCACAATAGTGTAGAAAAAAATTCTAGCACTTGGGTTGATGTCAATAAAATTTGTTTTATTAACTTGATATAAAACTTTGTTAACAACAAAAATATCTTATTACTCTTCAAAAGATATACAATAATTGATGGGAAATATATGTTCTGCATGTACTGTATGTATTAAATAAAATTTGAATTTAGGGTCAACTCTCTCTGAAAGCTCTGAATAACAAAACAAAATTGATAATTTATGTTAATAATAAAAAAACATTCATTGAGTATGAAGTATAATTGTATTTACTATTCAACTGTAGAAATTTTGAACTCAGGTGAACTCCCACTTTAACCAAATAAGTTTTTTAAGGCTGTTATCTCAAAAGGGCTCAGTAATATTACAATCCTAAGATACACAAAGTTGAAAGTTTTAAAAGAGCAGAGTTAAGAAGAATATTAAATCAATATTTTAAATAGATAATTTTGTCTGTCCCACAGCATAGAGACATAAGATAACTTTCTTTAATTAAATATTTAAATGTAATTAAATATGAAACAACTAATAATTATTAATTGATCAATTAATTGTTAACCACTTTTTATCCATTGAAATATAAAGTGAAAAATAACTGAAATAAATATAAATTTAAATGATCTTGAAGATAAACAAAAGTATAGAATTAATAAACATAGAATAGAAAGAAGCTCTACAGTTCTTTTAAAAATTCTGTATTTGTGTTTATTCTTATGTTCATGTGTGTGTGTGTGTGTGTGTTTGCGTGTGACACACACGTGCGAACGTGTATTCATGTTTTGTGTCTTGTCTCAATTAATTTTAAGTAATAATAAGGGTCAAAAAATATTTTTTTTAATTTTCTATCAAGTTCCTTTGTCCAAAAAAAAAAAAATTATTTTTCTATGCTCCAGGTCCACCGGTTCATAATGCATGTGAGGTACTACCCTGTAACATTAACAGCTTTCAACTTCTTTTCTATTACAAGGAGCACTTTCCTGAAGGTATGGAAATGGTTCAACCTAACAAAAATGTAAATTTTCTTTTAAAATAATTAAAATTGTCTTGTCTAAGTTAATTGTTTGTATTTCAGATTGCAGGATCAATACTGACTTATGAGATAGTACTAATTCAATTTGAACTCCTAAATGCAGATGAAACCAAGAGAAGACCTGTTCCTGTCTGCCCTGAATAATAAAGAAAATGCCTAAAAGAATAAAAATAATCAAGATTTTTACTCTGCATTACTATCACTCTTTTGATATATCATTACTTAAGATTCTATAAATAAGCTCAAAAAACCACAGGAATAAGATTTAGAGGGATAAATATTCTGCATGTTTTACTATATGTAGATAATACTCAACAGATATCTTTAGTACCATAGATAAGTATTAAGAAAATAAAGTTGAAAGAGACATACTGAATAATGATATCTGAAGGAAGGCTATTGAGGTTGTTCCCATGACCAATTTTTTAAATATTTTTTTCTGATCCTACCTAGAGCCATAAAAAATGATGCCACTAAAATTTATTGTATGTGTTTTTTAATGGATTCTGCATGCAATTGTTAAATACAAAATTGAAGGCTAAACTCATTATTGAGCTAAATCAGACCAATAGGAGTGGAGGATTACCTGCAATGTCAAGTGGGAGTATAATAAAATAAAAAAATTTCATTTAGTAGGTATGATATTTAGTTTAACTTAATGAAACTTAACACAAAAATTTCTATTGAGAAAAGGAACATTTTATAAGTCAAAATTGTAAAACCAAGCAATTGGAATGAGGGTTTACTTATGCAGTAAATTTTAATTTTATGGCCTAGAAGCTTTAATTACTTGCTTTCTTAATGAATTTAGGCGTATAATTTTCAAAAGTAAAATGAAAGGACAAGTTCTTTACAGAACAAAATCAGACAAAGAGGAGTGGGAATTTTACAAGTTCATATAAATAGGAACCTTAAATTACAAAATAAAGCTATATATAAAATTTCAATTTATAATAAGATAGTGGAAACACTTAAATTTGAAGAAATTTCAATGTCCACAGCAATTTCATAAAATCACTATAAATAATTTTTTTATGTAAGGTATGAAAATCTAGTGATAAGTTACATCAAATTCTTTATTTAAGATTTACAAAGACTAACAGAAATGGAGAAAATTATGAAAATGTATTCTAAAACAAATTGCTATAATAAGAAACTAAATTTTATAAGACTCATTGAAAGAATAATATTGGATTCAATGAATAAGTTAATGATAAAGAAGTTTTTAAATTCCTTATAAACAATACTTCATGAAAAAAAAAATATAATAAAAATTGGAATAAAAACATAATAAAATATCTTTGAGATAATAAATATAATTTTATTTCTCATTTAATAGCAAAACAAAAATATCTTTTAAATAAATTGGCTACAAATAAGGATTCAAATAAAAAACCAGATTTAAAAAACATATTAATAACATTCATCAAAGGTCCAGTGCTGTCACAATGAATTGTTAAATCTAAGTTTTATTTATAACCACTCTTTCAGTGGAGCATAGAACAGTGTTTAAGATATTATTGAGAAGGAGATTATTTTAAATTTAAAGAATGTAAGTAGTTGAATGACTCATATTTGAGAAATGTACTGAATATAAAATAGATCAACTTACATAAATCCAAAAATTCCTGGAAGAAATTTATAATGAAACAGTTAGTATTTATTCCTTACCCCTAAATTATAACAATGATAATACTCCATGTAATACAGAAGAATTACATTAGAGGCAAACCTATAAAATTAAAATGCCTTCTCAAAGCTTTTGCCTAACTCCACTATAATTAATTAATTAGATTTAATTAATTACTTTAGAAAGAAATAGTTACAGATCTTTCGCAAGTGAACCTTTGATAATAACTTTTGTTCTTAATATGTTATTCCTAAAAACAAGAGGATTTGATACAAAATACATATTGCAAATTATATGTATATTACACAGTAAAATTAAACCTATTTTTAAGATGATAAAACAAAATAGGGCATAAAAAGTTATTATCATCGAGATGAAGATGATGACGAACGAGTATATCTACGACGCCTGGGTGGAGGAGGGGATCTACGTCGGGGAGGAGATCTGCGCCTGGGTGGTGGACTACGTCTCCTAAATCTAGAGGGTGGTGGAGGTGGTGACCTGGCCCAGCGTCTCCTAGGAGGAGGAGACCGGCCTCGCCTGCCAGCCACCTTTGGAAGAAGCACTGGAGCACAAGTCACTTCCTGGCCATCTATCTGACCTGCAAAGAATATAAAATTGATTAAAATACATATGAGATCCATGTTTTCCTGGAAGATTTCAGTTAGTGTATTTATATCTTTCATATGAGTCATAATATAATCTGGTTATTCCCATAGAATTCAATTTATAGAGAAAATTGAAATAATAAAATACAGGGGAAAAAAAGTGGTTATCAAAAATTAAATATTAAATAAAATGTTTAATTTAGTTGTGGTATTTTATCCCACGAAAATTTCAAACAATTATTGAGAGGTTCCTCCTGTCCTGGTAGTATAACTGGAAAGTACACCGGCCCGGACAGCAGGAGATCCAGGTTCGATTCCTGGCTGGGACAGATAGTTTTTTATCTTCTATTCCCTCTCAATAATTGTTTGAAATTTTCGTGGGATAAAATACCACAACTAAATTAAATATTTATAAAGAAAAAATTAAATAAATTAAATGACGAGAGTCGACAAAATGTATGACAATGTCAGCTTCCTTGAGTACAAGACGAAGTTCTCGCCTTTCTCGTAGGGTAGATTCTCGCTA
>KZ808048.1:184089-226907 GCA_000696205.2 Oncopeltus fasciatus
TTTTTTTTATATTAAATTATCACACTCTTGTTATAAAAAAAACCAAAAGCATACAGAAAGGATAAAATGAAACTGATATTATCAGGAGATAGAACCTACTTCCTTAATTTTTTTAAAGATAATTTTAACCACCATTTTCTTGTTTTTATTATCTTAAAAAGAACAATTATATTTGAAAGTATTTTAACAAGGAGATTTATTCACAAAAAAAAAAAATAAATAAAAATTACCTGTTTAATTTCCCATTTTTCAGGGGATGATATCCTATTGACTCTTTTTCTGCTTTGGAAGTCATCATTATCATCAAAATTGCCCAAGTCAAGTAAAGATGTAGGTCTGTCTGGATTTCTAAGTGATGCCTCTTCCTCTCTTAAAGAGAAAACATCATGTGATCATTAGTAAATATATATTAATTATTATGCAGCAAAAGGTCAAAGATTTAATTTTTAAAACATTTTCTACATAAACAATTTTTCACATTAGAACACTTAGTGAAGAAAGATTCGACGTCTTACCTACCCAAAGACAAAGCCCTCCAAATTGTTGACAAACACAGGACTACATTCAAGACCTCAGCACTCTTACCCGATCCACTTATCCCTTTTCTTTCATTGTACTTCTGGCTATCTCCTTTATCAAGGAAATTACTATAATCAGATTAACAGTCAGGCTATGAGAAATAATCTTGCTCCCAATATTTCTAATATACCCTCAATGAACTAGACTCCCTCCTTCTCTTCTTTCCAGAATGACATCTTGTTCCTCAGAAAATATGTTGATGACCTGCTCCTCATCAACAAGAATTAGGGGGATTTTTTCTTAATCCAGAAAAAATTCTCCAAATCCTTACTGCATTTAACTCCTATCACCCTTGCCTAAAATTCACCATAGAAATTGAGTCCAACTATCATCTCCTCTTGCTAGACACCCTTATTATCCGTAATACCAAAGGCTCTATCTCTACTGACTGGCATTCATCATCAAAAAAGAAATGAGGCAAAAAATCTTATCTACAGATCATTCACATTCTCTGAAAAGACATTCCACAACAAAATATGTAGCGTGTGACAAACATCCTCCTTCTAATGGTTTCCCTATACCTAATTTAAAAAAAACTTGTTAACAAATTCTACATTTCCACTTCCCAAAATGATGACTTTACTTGAATTTCCACCGGTACATTCCCAAACATTCGGAAAAAAATAAGAAATTTTTAAATGAAACTTTCTCTAACCCGAAGCATGCTTTTTTCTCTTGATAACAAACTTAAATTTATTTACGCTCAAATCAATGATCTCTCCTCCAGGAATGTCATCTACAGAATTCCTTGTTCCACTACTAATAGCCAGGGTTCATACACAATTCACACAAATGGCATTAACAAAAACAAATAAAAACTGCTATCACTAAACACATCCATGACAGTCATTCATTTGACTTTGAAAACATTATTATTCTTTCCACTGAATTCTGTGAATGCAAATGCCTATTAACCTACATAAACTTACAGCACAATCCAGTTAATAACAAAACTCACATAGAACAAATTTCTTCAACTTATTCAACATTCTGAAAAACTATCAGCTGCCCTCAAATCAACCTGTCCTATTGTCTTCTTGATCCTCAGGCTACTGATCCAAAATAATTCCTAAATAATGTTCTTGATATTGTCCCTTTGATGCAGGCCTCTCATCCTTTACGCCAAATGCCTCACATTCCCCAACCATCACCTATCCATTTTAAGCTTTCTGATTTCTACTCTCAGTCAGTTTTTTTCTAGGGGTCCCCTCTCGCCTTTATGATTGAACTTTCTACACATATTGTTATTGTTTTATCATATAACTGAAGCAATTCATAACACATTACTTTTAGTTATGTTAGGTTTATATAATAATAATGTAAATAATTTTTTTTTTCGTTTTTCTCACGTTTTCTGAAGACATTGTCAACAGCCCTGAAGATGGCTTACAATGTAAACTGAAATAACGGCCGATTAAAAAGAATATATATATTTNCCCCAAAAAATTCTCTACTAATAATCTCTATGGTCAAAAACTCTCAATTTGAACTTGTTCGCTACTGTGCTCCTCCTGGGGCCTATTCTGTTTTTAGGCGCGATGATAATAACTATAACTAACATAGGTTAGTTATACCTATGGATTAGTTATAGTTAGTTAGTTATACCTATATTGTTATTTAGTCATGGTTATACCTATGTTAGTTATAGTTATAGTTATTTAGTTATACCTAGGAATTAGTTAGTTATAGTTATACCTATGGATTAGTTATTTAGTTATATCTATGTTATAGTTATTTAGTTATAGTTATTTCTATGGTTAGTTATAGTTATATTTATTTATAGTTATACCTATGTTAGTTAGTTAGTTTTTTTTTAGTTATGATTTACATGATTGCAGTATACCCTTCATTTCTGCCTGGACATTGTTTGGTACAACAACAATGCTAGAATGTAGTTATTAATGCTATTTAGGCTAGGAAATCTTAAATAAAATAGCATAAAAATGTTTGGGTATTAGCAGTTAAAAGGTACAGTATTAAGAAGTTTTGCAACTTATTTATAAAATCAGAAAGTTGGTAAAAACTCAAATATTAAAGACCATAAAATGACTTAGATGGATTTTTGGATGATATAACTGTTTAAAGAAGATATGAATAATAAACTCTATTTTCTCATAAGGAAAGATATATAATGCTAGTGTGGCAAGATGGAAGACCTTCGGCACATACTTATTGAGTGATCTTAGTAAACTTCAGCGAGGACTAAGTCCTGGCCTGGATTGAGATAGTGAAAAAATTTTGTTAAAGCTTTTGCTAAAAGAATAATAATAATAATAATAATAATAATAGTGTAATAAAGGTTTAATAATAATAACAATTTATATACAAAAGTCCGTATAAATGGAAAATGAAAATCAGATATTACTAATAACTGATTTCTAATTAAGTACTTACTGTAAATTCAAGCCACTATAACTAACAGCAATTGCTGACTGCATTATTTTATAAGTATTAATGTCTCTCATACATCACACAAATGTCAGAATTATATATGAATTATAAACTTTTAAATTGTAAATAGTTTATAAAATAAAATTGCAGGTATTATTTACTGGAGGCTTTTAGGGTCTTCCCTGATATACAGTAAATATATCACTGTATTGCCTCAGGAAGACTGGAACAATACATTGATTGGCCTTAGAGCTATTCTCCTGGCTGCTCATAACAAAATCAGTTGACAGAGAGATGTTAGGGCAGCCAAATTTGAAAGTGAATCAAAATTTAGTGTTTAAAAATTGGATAACTGCAAGTATAGGGTTACCCTAAAGTATAACAGAGAGAAAAAAAAAGAAAAAAAAAGAGAAATAGATAGATAGATAGAGATAGAATTCTTCTCTCTTAAAAAAAACTTACCTCTCACGATTGAGCGCATGACGGACAGTAGGATTTAGATCTTTTCCTGTTTCTTGATCAACATCCTTCATTGAGAGAGAGACTTTTTGACCAGTTAGTGAAAGCACCTTCACCTATGAAATTTATAATTTTTTTCTTAAATTTTGATTAAATATATAATAAAATAATAATTTTNCACAATTTAAAGTAAAATTTCATTTTTATAATTCATGAACTTAATTTACATTAAGCCCTTTGCATTTAATTAACTGTTGCTTGAGATGGAAAATGACAGCATTCTAGCATTAATAATAATATCTTTTTATTTAAATTATAATAATAATTTTGATTTATTAGCAATATGAGCTCAAGGAAAAATCATAAATTGTAATTTTCACAATGTTGATCATGTTATCAAACATAACTAGTAGCCCAACGAGTATTATTTGAAAACTCTTCTTTACCAACAAACTAAATTGGAAAAGGAAAAGCAAAAGGAAAGAAAAGTAGATGATTTAGATTTATGAAGACGATGTACAAGCAAAAGCTTTTTCATTGTTAAACATGACTATTTACTACTTTTTATAATTATTTATTATTTACTTTCAAAGGCATAGATTTAGTATACATTCAGATATAACACAAAATAAACAACACTTGGAAAATCAGGATAATTTATTTTCTAATGCTATTTTAGCATAGACATAAAGACAAGGGAATAAATGACAAGATGGGATAATAAGGATTCTCATGCTTGAGTGTATATGTGTGAATAATGTTTGTCAGTAGGCACTCTAGCACTTAAATTTTTAAGAAAAGAAAACAAATTCAGTATTAAAGTTTTTCCTTTTTTTTTTTTTTTTTTTTTTGCAACTGGGATGAGTTTATTAACACCTAAATCAGTTAAGGAGGGCCCATAAATTTAGAAAAATTAGTCAAATTTTGGGACAGATAGTATTTTATAATCCCTACTTAATTGTAATCCACCCAAAATTAAATTCATTATCGAGTAAGCTTACCATTACTTTAGCACCTCTTGAAACAACATCAGATGCACTTGTCACTCTTCCTTCTCTCCTCAGTTGTGAAATATGTACAAGACCTTCAAAACGTCTCTTCAAACCTTCAAGTTGTACAAAACAGCCAAAAGACACAATATTTGTGACTTTACCACTGTAAATTTTCCCCACTTCAGGTTCCATTGGCTCATCAGATTTATTCTTTCTAAAGAAATTTTTAAAATAACATATTAGGAAAACATATAATAATTATTTTAATAAGTAAACTGTTAATTCTATATTATAGGGATGTCATTTGATGATAAGGGTGTCTTAGGCACATACACTAGAAAACTAAAACTATTTCATTGTAATAGTTTTTTTGTTTTTTTTCTATACTGGGTAATCTTTAAACCAATAAACAGTATCCAATGAAATTTTTGGGTGTATTTCCTTAGAATGGAAATTCAAAACTTATTGCTATAAGAATAAAGAAAAGAAGTTGATGTTAAAATATCAAAAAATATTAAAACATTTATATTCAAGAGTGTTAAAATCGAGAATAAAAATAGTCCAACAGATGAATTTAAAGGGAGGGAAGAGAGCTAAAATAATAAAATAATTAATGTAAATCTAAAGAGGGAAAAATAGGAGAATGACTTATAAAGTGACTCAGTACTCAGTGGTATTTGTACCTATAACTCTTGAACCATATGTAAAATAAACTCCGTGAAAGATAAAAAGTTTTTTATTTGATAATTATTATCGATCTACAGAACTCTGTAAACTAAAATAAAATGTTAGAATACTACATTGTACAATTTTTGTTCTATAATTTTTAATGAATTTTCCTAAATAAAATCAATTTAATTTAGGTGCATTGGTACCATAATGCGACTTTTGATAAAATAGTTTGATAGGTCTTCACAGATCCTACTTAGAAGAAGCTAAAAATATGGCCTGGTAAAATAAATACACACACACACACATATATATTATAAGTATATTATATTACATTCATGTTTGACTATAGGTGCTCTAATGTTATCCATTTTCCATAAAAAACCAATTGCAGTGTTTAAACTACTTTTTTTTTTTTGTAAACTGTTGGGTAAATTCCTTAATGGTTGAAATTGGAGGAGGGGGAGGGGGATTTTAGAGGACGATCAAAATTTAAAACATAATATTTTTGTTATCATTAGCATAAAAAAAAATATATAGGAGGTAATTTGATTAAATTATAATTTTATAATTATAAGCTTATAGAAGTTTTTAATTCATAGATACTGTATATATTCTGTAAATAAACATGTTATTACCAATATCATTCAAAAGTATATAGAAGTTAAAAAGAAACCTAGAAAAGCTAACTTCCTAATCTAATAACCCTTGTTAGAGCTTTTAATAATATAACCATATTAGGCTAAAAAATTTAACTCAAAAGTAGGTCTAGAATTGTACTAAATAGAGATTAATTTACTTACATTATTTCTATGAACAGGAAATTATCAAAGAGGGGGGACTGGTGATTAGAAAATTGGGCTCCTGGGCCAATGGCTTCAGGTTCAATACTCACAGTGCATAATTAATCTTTTCTTTCTATGCTTAGATCTGTATTGAGAGGATTCCTGGTGTGGTCCAGGGAATACCAAACTTTAATTGGGTACCATTCTTCATTGAATAGAAAAAACAATGGTCAGAACAGTGTGATGACCACTCCTCCTCTTGCCATGGGTCGTTAATAAATGTATCCTAACATGTTTCCCCCTTAAGCCTCTATGACCTGTAGCAGGACTGGGTTTTTTTTTTTTTTTTTTTTTTTTTTTAATTTTTTTTATAAAAGATAAATGTCAAAAGCATATTTTAAAATTTTTTTATGAGCAGGTGATGCCTGCTAATACAGCTTTAAAAAAAATTGCACTTACTCTTCTTCAGAATCCTTTCGCTTCTCACTCATTCTCCCTCTGTCTCTACTCCGGCTTCTGTGGTACTCCTTACTCCTTCTCCTGTCAGTACTTCTACTCCTCTTTCTATCTTTGCTCCTACTTCTTCTACTTCGCCTATCTCTGTCTCTGCTTCTTCTCTCCCTCTCTCTGCTCCTGCTTCTTCTCTCCCTGCTTTTACTCCTCTTCCCTCTACTTCTACTCATTTTCCTTCCTCTGCTACGACTTCTTTTTCTTCTTCTTTCATCCCCACTACTACTTCCTCCTCTTCTTTCTCTGCTTTTATTTCTGATCTTTTTGTCTTTCACATTGTCTCTACTCCTACTACGACTGTGTCGGCGTTTATTATTATGCTCCTTTTTTCTTTCAGGTGATGCTTTCATCTCTGTTTCTCCTGCTTTGAAAGATTTAGACCTATCGAAAATAAAAAGTTTTTCATTTTATTAAAGCCATAATGTCATAGTAAAAAAATATTAAATTATTCTCTCTCTCTAAAAAAAATTATTTTTGTCTTATTTTCAGAAAATTAAATTAAATAAGGCAAAGATAAACAAAAGTATGCAGCAAGCAATCTAATACACATAATTTTTTACTTAAATAATTCAAAATTTAAAAGAGGTTACTGTTTTTATGTTTTGGTTAGCTTAAAATTTAATTTCAATTTAACAAAACATTTATTTTCAAAAGAACCTTTACTCAGTAAACTTGAGGTTGACC
Source organism: Oncopeltus fasciatus (assembly GCA_000696205.2). Lineage (NCBI taxonomy): Eukaryota > Metazoa > Arthropoda > Insecta > Hemiptera > Lygaeidae > Oncopeltus > Oncopeltus fasciatus. Next base: position 191,159 of record KZ808048.1, read on the forward strand.
ACAAAATATTCATGATGGTAGATTGTGTAGCAATTAGCGTAAGATAAAAATACACCAGATACTTCCAGGCAACATTTCAAAATATATAAAATATTTTACCAAAGCCACCAAGTAATGGTTTGATATAGTTATAAATCCAAAAATCTTTGGGTTACAGATGATAAAAATTGATGCAAATAAGAACCAAGCTCAGTCTGAAAATATCTAGTTTATATTCATGGCTGATTACTAGTCATTTAGCATCAATCTTTTTTCAATAAAATAATGTATATCTGATATTCAGATTTTACTAATACACAAGTAAAAAATTTTAATTAAAAGAAATTGAAGTACAGTTGATTATAAATATGTGCACACACTTATACACACAAAGATACTTGAAAGATATGTACAAACTCAGAAATTTTAGTCTCAAAAATCGAATTATTACATATTTTCATTATTCAGCATTCTACTGAAGCCTAATATAACAATTTATTTAAATTACTGTCATATTTATTATAATTACACAGTCATACAATTAAGAGCTCTCATCTATCAGAAAGTGAAACTGGAAAACATCTTTAATCAATAGACAAAATGACATTTTTTTTATTGCTTTTTTGACCTTTTTTTATATACTTATACATGAAAAGGTTATAATGAAAAATGAATTATCTTAATTGTATTACATGCCATTGCTCAATGAAGAAAGCCTCTTTATATATGCGTCAAATATTTAATATTTATAGAAATATTAAATAGGGAGAAAATAAAGGTTTGACCATTGACAGATTTTTAATTGACAAACTGCAATAAGAGAAAGAAAGGCAAGTTGAATAAGTTATATAAATATAATTGATAGGATTTTTATAGAAGACATCTATTTATAATAACTTTTTCCTAATATGCTGAATGCAATAGGCTCACTTCAGTGATTTGTCACACCCACTGAAGTCATCACAAATAGATGGCTTAAATGCATCTATCTTTCTATTTTCATTACAGTCAGAACCTACGTCAGACAGAGGAGACAAAATATGCTTTTCTTTCCCCTCAAATGTTTATTTACAATGATATCTAAAAGAATAACTTGTAGGTACTCATTATAGATGTATAAATAATTCAATGAAAAACATAAATAGATAAAACATCATATCTCAAACAAAAATTATTTAAAAAGGTCAGGAAAAAATGAAATTTAAGAAACAAATAAAATAATAGAACTTTGCTACAAATAAATACCTTACCTATTGTGTTTTTTAAAGTATGTTTTTTTTATTTTAAATTTTGTGCACTTATAACTACAATAAGTAATATACAATACAACAATAAAATGCAATACTGACTCATTAGATGGAGCTAGAGCTTCCAAAGCTGCCATTGCATCTTCAACAATTTCATCTTCAGATTCTTCTCTTATTTTTGATAGCTTCTTTTTTTTAGAACTTTTTTCATTGCATGTACTAATGTCATTTGGGATAGCAAGTACAGGAAATTTCAAACTCAAGTCATCAAGTTTTTCTTCTTTTTTAGTTTTAGGCTTAGTGGTTTCATTTTTTGGTCGCATATGCTGAATAATACGCAACAGGTTTGATATGAATGAGTCCTAGAAATATAAAGAGTATAGTTACAAGAAACATAACACTCGTGGCTGTAACTGAGATACAACTCATAACAAATTATGCATAGTTATAAATTCTGTTAACTCACACTTCACAAAGATTTAAGAGATTATACATAGATAATATTTTGATTTGGGCAACAACTGTAGTCAAGTTTTTTTTTTGTTTTTTTTAAATTGAGCTAACTAGCCATAAAAATACTGAATTAAAAAATATATCTGAATAAGTGAAGGAAGAACATACTTATTTTGTCATATGAGAACAAGTCTGGAATTTTGAAAGACACTTTCTAGGATGATTTAAGAATACTTTAAGAACACTTAAAACAGTGACACATAAGTTGAAAAAAGTAAATATCTACTTCTAAGTGGGTGTCTTGAACTAAAAGTGGGAAAGTTGAACTTGGGTCAAAATTTGAATGAAGGGAAAATGCAATCCCTCATTGTTTCGTATTTAGAAAAGAAAAAAAAGGAAGATGCAAACCCAATCAGGCATAAGCTTCAAGAATCTGGACCATAATTTCATAGGATTATTTTATACAGTACACAGATTTTTGCTTATCAAAATTTGGGTAAATACCCCCCAGAAACCCTGTACACAGACACACACAAAATAGTGGGCAGGAATTTTGTGCCATTTCATATTTATAAAAGAGAATAGATTATATTTAATCAATTAGGAAAAACATAAGTGCATCTAGTGCCTAAAACTTAACCTTGGTTGATCACATTATAATAATATGGTTAAATAACAAGTATTCTGTTTGTTTTTTTCACAGCACACAGAATTTCGTTGAACAAAAATCTGAGGTAATTCTCCTCTGAAAAAACTTAGTGGGTAAGGTCAAATTATAGGGGAGAGACAAAAGAAATTTTTTTTAAAAGGTTGGAATATGGTATATTAATATTATGAAATGGATAGCAGTTTTGGAACCAGATTTATCCTATCTATAGTATATTGTGATAAATTATTAAAAACTTACTGAGAATTCTGCATCATTGGCAATTAATGCTTTCTTGAATGATTCAAAAGTATTGTTTTTGTAAGCTAAGTCAATAATAAATTCCGCTGAAACAATACAATTAATCATATATATATATATATATCAGACTTAAAAAAAACAAGTGATTAAAAAAAAAAAAAAAAAGCATAGATGCAGGGTACTTTAATTTGAATTTCTTACTATATTAATAAATTTTAAAAACAAGTGACAGCTTTAGAAAGACCATTATGAGTTCATACTTATTTTAATTAAATATTTTATGAAACAAAGAGCTTTGAACAAATTTAGAGAAGATTCATAAATTCCTGCATAGGGGAAACAAAAGAGTTGCTATAACAATACATAAAATGTGGAAACTTTAATCAAGATGGAATTGTAATTTTCTTATTGCACTTACTTTCATTGTCAGATATATATTTAGTGTTGTAATATTTTAAAATCAAAATAATTAATCGGTTAAAAATTGAGACCTAATATAAAAATTGAGTGCAATGTGAATGGTTTATAGCACCAGCTTGAACTAAAAACCTTCAATTAGTTGTTTCAAATAGTATTTATGAACTCATAAAATTTATATAAAATTAAAACATACCAAGATCTTTGTCATTTAATCCCAAATGGTTCTCCAACTCAGTGCAAATCTTGGAAACAAGAGACAAATGCTCAAGCTTTCTAACTTCATCCATCTTATTTACTTCACTTAAACTAACATAAATGTATTAAGTTAACATAGCTGAGACTGCAATGAGCAAACTCATATTAAAACTACTAAAGCAACTTTTAAGACACTGCAATTATCATGATACGCCTAGTTTAGACAAAACTTAAATATTTAATGGCAGCATAGAAGATTAATTTCCTTTATGTAAAAATCATGCAGAGTTGTTTCAGGGCATTCTAACCTACTGACACTCATGTAAGCAAGAAGGCTACATTTAACAGAACTTAAAGGGAAACCTATATTTAACCTTCTTCATTGATAATTATTTGAGTTATATTGAATAGCTTTAATTTATTTCCACTGATAAGTTAGAATTTTAATTTTATTGTAATATTTATTGATTTAAATTTTGTATTAAACTGTAGTAAATTTTGATTAAAATAGAAGGCACTATATGTTTTCATGACGTCACTATCAATGTTGTAACTGAGGTGATCGACGTGGAATCAACAATAAAAATATTTCAAATATGATTAAACTATAGGAAATTAGGCTGTCTATTTAACGTAAGTGGGTCTCACGGAGTTTTTCGTGGAATCTGTATCTTTTTTTTATTGTGACTTCTCGATTGGTGGTAGAAAGTGTCCTAATTTTGTGTTAGACAGGTTATCACTCTCATGTTAGTTGTTCCATGACTATTTATTTTCTGTTGATATTTGTTTTACGTTCACTATTTCATTTGGATTATTCCTCAGTATCATAGATCTGCCAAGGTAAAAATAAAATCCTTGAACTAACAGGGCCTGTGGCATTATTGTGGTGAGCTTTCAGGTATATTAATTTTTATTTTATTTATAATTTGATATGAGCTTTAAAAAAAGAAATAATAATGATGATTTAAGAGGTTGTATTAGGTCTTATTTTCAATGGAAAAGGTAGCTAATTTTATATTATTCTATTGTAATCTTCCTAAAGTAAAAGTATTAGTTTATACAAATATTTTACCCTAGGAAAAATATTGATTATACCATGAGTTTATCAATTCACTTTTGCGGAGTAAGTTTATCTCAGTTATGTTATTTATCTTAATGTACTAAAATGTGATGGGTCTCAATCTTGTGTATGTTTAGCAGCTTTTTTTATGAAGTCTTAATCTACCTATCATTTAGGACATGATTAACTAGTTAAGTAGAATTTAATGCACTTATAAACAGTGTATGTATTTTTAAAAGTTTGTATATTTCTTAGTAGTTGATTTGTTATTAAGTTATACATTTTCTTATAGTCATAAAATTGACACGCCCTGTCTAATGAACTATTTTCATCATAAGAGAACAATATTTTATTTATTTATTTTTTTTCAAAAGTGGATTGATCACACTTATGTTAATATGAACTGCTGGTGATTATTTATTGTCATAGTAAATTAATTTATAATTTATGATTGTCACTGATCAGCACTTTACCACTGTCATTGAGTATTACAAATTATTAAACTCTTAATTTTTGCTTTTGCTTCACTGAAGTTGATTAACGTTTTACAATTTATAATTGCATTATTAAGTGATTTTGAAACATTGCAGGTACTATTTGTTCCTCATTATGCTAAGAACATTTTTACTTTGCTCAATGAAATGTTTTAATGTGTTTCCTAGAAGAAACTTTTATTGGTTTTGCTGGCAGATGTAATTTTTTAACCAATATCTAAGAAAACATTTATTTTAATATGAAAAAAATCAGTTAAATATTATACGTATATTATCAAGTTTTAGTTACATAGAAAGGCAAGTGAATTTGACTCTCCCCCTAGCCGATCAGTCTAGTAATTCTAGCTAATCTATAGTTTGAAAGATAGGTTCTGATTTTTCTGTCCATTCCCTTTAAAATATAACTCGTGTATGACTCATTTACTTAATTTCTTATATATTGAAGTTAGTCTTTGTCCAACTGTCATTTCAATGTAGAAAGATAAGTCACACACATAAAAACATGATAACAGTCTATATTTCATCATATAATATATTAATGTTATGCCAGATGTACATGTCAGACATTTATGATGCACAATTCAAACTCTGTAAATTTTTTGTTTCCATGGAGAAATATATTCAGTGTGACTGTCCAATCTGTCAAGGACATATCGTCCATTGTGTAAAAATACATCTTATGTATTTTTGGCCAAAATTTTTGCAAGTGTGTATTTGGTTAGACAGTAGTGACATCAATACATGTGATAGTTTATTCAGGAAAATCATTTTGGACTTCTAAAATAATTGGATTTTTATAATTTATTACAAATTCTGACATTCACAGAAGAAGAAGTGTCCAGCAATACTTTATCAATTTTTTTTTGGGCCTATTGCAATTATTCCAATGAGCTCTGTAGTTCCTCATTATTGGAATATTAATCGAATAATATTTTATATAAACCTTATAATAATATTTTGTATTATATCGTTGTTTTCTGTATATCTCTTTAGTATTATTATTCTTACATAAGAAGATATTGGACTTTATTTTATTTATTCAAGTTAAATTCATGTTCATAGGTTTCTTGTATTGAATTTTCTTAGACTATTTCTGTTTTGTAAACTTGTTTTATATTCTTCATTTAGTTACATATTCTTATTTTATAATCTTCGTCATAATAAATGATTTCCTGATATAATTCACAATTTATTAGATAACACACCTGGTATTACTGACTTATAATGTCTTGTATTCAAAGCCAATCTCCTGTTTATCCTTTTACGTAATCCTCCAGCAAATTTGATTTGTTTTGTAATGAAGGCTTTTTGTATGAAGTATAAACAAATAAATTTCGTATGTTTGATAATTGGAATAACATTTTTCCATGAATATTAAATGTTGATAAATATTGAGGGGCTAAAATATTTAGCTTCTGGTGTTTGTAACATTATGGTTTAACAATCTGACCATTCGAAATGAGCTAAATTATTGGTAAAAAAAAAATTCAGTGGTCAATCTGTTTTTATATAACAAATTGTGCCAATGAGGATAAACATTATTATTTTATGCTTTTCTCTCACGTCTCTATCAATTACACCATAAATTTATGCTCAGTTGGTGGTGAGTTCTCATTTATTGAAATAATGTAGATGATGCTTTATCAAACTATAAAAATGTTAAAACAATGTGGACAAATTACAGAAGTCAAATTATTTTTATTTATTTTTAACTTATGTCTTAATTAATATTCAAAAAATTAAATTAATANGCGAGGGAGTGTGGTGTGTTAGTCTCCATCTACTGTATATTTTCACCTCTGATGAAAAGAAGGTTTACTGGCAAAATCTGAACCGAGGAATGATGCAGGACATTGATTCTGAGCCAGTATCTAGTAATTATGTCTCTCATACGAGAAGTTTTATTGAGCAGGTAAAAATTCAACTATCTTATTCAAAGCTTATATTTTGTCCTGTTTTTATTTTAGTGCTTGAAAGTTATTATGCTTTACCCAAATGATTTTATATTTTTAATTAAATCTCTTGTTTGACAATCGTCTACATTGCATTTTGGGCTGTAGAACGAGTTATTTTTAGTCGATATTCTTAATAGAAATCAACTTTTTCACATGTTACCTGACATGAGAGGGGCATAGAGAGGGACCAAATTAAAAATTATTAGTATATTAGTTAATTTTAGGGTTATAAAACAATTTAAAGAACATAATTGGTAAGGAATGTAACTTTCAACATTCATATTCTATACAATTTTTATCATTAACTAGTATTTAGAGAATTATTTTAAAATTTAACTTTGAGGATTGAACTTGACCTCTTGTTTTATAATATAAAAATAAAATTTGCTTAGGGAGTGCCAGAGTGGCTCATGGGATCTGTTCGGGTCTCATAATCTTGATATTGTAGGTTAAAATCCTGTCTAGGGCAAGCAATAAAAGCTTTATACATAAAGTATAAATAAAAGCTATTCTTGAGCCATGTATGTTTAGAATAGGATGACAACCTTTAGATAGCCCCTTCCTCCATGACACTTAGTGGTTTAAAGTGAGGCCAACACTCATATACACACAACAAAAAAAAAAAAAAAAATGCTAAGACTTCCTATTAACTAACTGTTGTATGTTTTTATTTTTAGCTGAAATTTGTTGATATGGAATGGGGGAAGGGGGCAGTTTATAGTAAGTTCAAATTTAATAATCGTCAATATCTTCATTATTATATAAAAGGTGGGAAATTTATTTTTCTAACATTTATGTGCTATAGCATTTTCATGGAAAAACGCTTATTAGGGAAGGTATTTAAGAATGTAACTATGAATTTGAGGACTTCCTCCTCACTTTCCCTGACAGTAAAGTGCCAGCCTTAGTGTCACTCTCTTTTTCACTTCTTGCCTTCTGCTTTTGTAAAATAAAATTTCCTTTTTAGAAAATTCACAAGAAATGTAGCTATTGAGGTTGTTCTCATGATGGATTTAAAACTCAGTTAATCTAAGCTTAATCTATATTTTATTCAGTTTTTTTTTCATCCAAACAATCACTTTTATTTGTTATATATGTAGCATATTCCCCAAATCCCTTGTCTAATTTCAGGCAAAGGCTATAATGGTCCTTTGGGCTGGATAATTTCCAGTTATTTATTTAATATTTTACATTGTAATCGATTACACGCAGTTTTATATTTTCATTTAATTTTTCTTTGTTAGCTTATCAAATATAGTCATGTATAATTTTTCTTTTTCATATTCAGTCCTGATAAAGGTCTGAAATTTAGGCCGAAACGTTGGCTAAAATAAAAACTTTATTAATTACAAATTAGTTTTTAATTCTTCAACTGCCATGACTGAATTCCTGACAATCCTCTCTTCATTTGCAGTAATATTTTAAACAATTTTCATTTATTCAAGTTTATGATTTAAGATTCTGTCCAGTATGCTTAGCAATTTTTAGTATTATTTTAGAAAACATGTTTTAATGCAGGTAGATTGTTTTTTTTTTTGTTTATCATTTATTGAATGTTTTTATTCTTCTATTGGGAATCATTAAACTGTGGGAGTCATCTAGCAATTATCAGATATTTTTCATTTTAAGCCACCTGCTTGAATCAGAAATAATTTATTATTGGTTTATTGTAATTCTGAGCACTCATGGTTCACTACACTCATTCTCTCAATTGATTTTCATGCTTGACAGGTTCTGAGATGTAGCATATTCCCCTGTTAATGGATACAGATATCCATTTTTATCATCATTTCACTTTTTTTCCCCCTCCTTTTTGCATCCATTCTGTTCAGCACATGTGCGTATTAATTCATTTATTGCTTACTCATTGTAAAATTCAGGTACTAAAACCCACTGTGTTTTTGGCTTTTGGTCAAAAGTCACAAGTCATAAGGATTCTTTTCTCATTATGAGTAAGATTGATGGTTCCATTCAGTGAATTCACCTTTTCATGTCTCATCTCTCATTTTTTTGTTTTGTTGATAGTTTAGATGCAGAGTGGGATACAGTGTGCAATGATAGAAAATAATTTTCTCGAACAAACGAACAAATGTTGCAGTTAGGATGAGAGACCTAACAACAATTTTTAAAATGGCTGATGGAAAAGTTTATTCTTTTTAATGGGATAAATAGTTGTTTAATTGGAAAGGGGATAGAGTGTAAAATTGTTGCTTGACCAAAGGTTTCATACACAATAAGTTTCAGTCTAAGCGATATATAGCTATATTAACAGCTCAATTCCTCTGATTCCCAAATTTCCTAAACATATAGAAGATAATCCGCCAAGTGTCATAATTTTTTCTATCAAGATATATAATTTAGTAACTGCAATAGAGCAACTTAGATAGAAACTTCTCTTCTCTCCCATGTTGCAGGAAGAAGTTTTAACTGCTGACAGCCTTGGCAATAATGGGTAGAGGGTTATAGCATTCAACACTTGCTCTTAAAGATGAAAAGGATCTTAGGGATCTGAAAAAATAGCTATACAGGAAATCATTCAGAGCTTCACAAGTTTTAATTATGTATTTTTGATCCTGGATGAATCATCAGAGGGCCAACAAATAAGTTTTGTTAGTGATGAAAAATCATCTAACAATGAAAGTGATTCCTCTGCCTTTTTGACAATGCTTAATAGTCTTTAAGTAGAACAAAAACAATCTCAACTAAAAAAACAAGCTACTATTATTAACTGTACTATACAAAGTTTCCCTTATTTTAAATTAAATTTAAAGATAGCCGTTTTTGTGAGAAAGATACTACCATCTTTGTTTTTGTGGTCTGAGTAAAGGACATAAGGCCAATGAGTAAGTGGAGATCAATTAAATGTGGAACAGACAGTTATAAGTCTTTTGTGTTTGTGTTCTTCATAAATCTGAAATTAAATAAAATAATGTCAGGCAGGTCATTGGCTAAAGATTTATTTGAAACTATTGATTATAATTATCTATTCAACTGTAAGATCCAAAGTGGAATAGCCAGTTTCCCCTCCATTGTTAGATGAGGGATATAATTCTCCATTAGAGGCATGGAGGTCCATAGGAACTACCTTTCATCAGTGATCAGAAGACCAAGTGTCTTTAAAACTTCTCTGGCAAGGAAAAGGTGGGCAAACATTAGGTATTTATTAAGCAAAGACTTCTATTTACTCATATCCATCCACAGTATTACTCTTGAACTTGCGAGGGAGTGTGGTGTGTTAGTCTCCATCTACTGTATATTTTCACCTCTGATGAAAAGAAGGTTTACTGGCAAAATCTGAATACTCGTAAGCAATGACGGTCAAACTGCTTTGCTGGTTGTTGCAAAGAAATTCCATGGTTTATGTTTTTGGAATTTTTAAGGTGTTATTCATCATGAATTTGTTCCTGATGGATGTTCTTTGAATTTTGAACTTTACTCTGAACAGTTGGAAAGATCGTGCATGAATTTGTCTCAGGATTATCCTGCTGTGATCAATCAAAAAGGAGTTTCATTCTAAGAATATAATGCTTACTCTTAAACTTCCCATTGAGCCAAAGAAAAATTTTAAGAACTTCATGGGTTCAAACTCCTGCCTCATCCACCTTATAATTTAGATCGGATTCATACTTTTTCTATCTATGGACCATTTTCTTAAAGGAAAAAATTTTATACTATCGTGAAAGTTGAAATTGTGGCCCAAAAGTTCTTTGACAACCATCCCAAGGATGGTATCAGCATGAGATTGATCAATTGGTTAACAGATGGCTAATGAGGTTAGATAACAATACCTTAGAGTATTAATTATATTTAATATAAAAGATGTATCAATAAGTGGTTAACTTACCCCACTTATAAGGGGTTCCCCCCCCTTTTTTTTAAAGGTGTTAAGCTCCCTTTCAAAAACTTAAGATCAAGGAAGGAGAGGCTATCTACAGGTTGCCACCCCATTCTAAACATCCATTACTCAGGACAAGCTTTTATTTATTGATAAAGCTTGTCTAATACTGGAATTGAACTGGCAGCGCTAGGATTGTGAGACTCAAATAGATTTCCAGAGCTACCCTGACATTCCATACAGCCCTTAACTTCCCCAGATCATTTACATTTTCAGAAAAAAAAAAAATGTACAATTGGCGAATAGTCAGCATCAGGACTTCTATGGTAGAATAAGACATGAAATCTTATGTATTTGTTAAGAAAAAATAGTTGAGACGAAATGGAATATTGGAGTTTAATTATAGGGTTCAGTTTTATTTTAATGATCATTTCATGTCATATGAGTCATGTGAGTTTTATTTATTATTCCTGGAAGTTTGTTTTTTAATATTTTTGAATCAAGTCTTGATTTAAAAAATCAGTGATGGCATTCTAGTTTTAGCTAGTAGTATTAGTTAGTAATTAACTAATTTTAGATTTTAAATCTAGGATTTGGCACGGTTTGTATGTCAATTAAATACAATTAATAATTATTTTTTTAGAATCTAATTAATTTTTCTTAACTTATTTTAGTATTATTATTAACTTATTAATTAATTTAATTAATCTTCTTTTGCAGAGGTACCAGAAATATTTAGATGATATAACCCCATTCACAATTGGAAGATGGGTGGGTGCAGCATTGCTGACATTCCTCTTCTTAGCGAGGGTTTTCATTCTCCAGGTAAAAAAATATCATAGTAAGCTTTCGTACCATTCATATTGCTAGATCTTTGTGATGTAATTACCGAAATATTAACCCAGCTTATGCAAAAAATGATAAAACAAATTTTATTTTTTGTTCGGTGATCAAATTTGTTGTCCTTACCTAAATGTAAAATTACATTTGATTGGTTTTGGTGATCGAGAGATTTATCAGGGTTAATGTTTTATCCTAAATTATGTTTTGGAAATGTCTTATATTTGTGTTGCTGAGAGTTGTAAAATTTTTAAAGCAGATCATCATCCATTCAATAACGGTTTTGAATTAGCCTAATAAGATACCAGAACAACTAGTGCAAATACCTATAATTATTACAAATAAAGAAAATTAATTTAATTAATGTGTAGCTTTATATTCATAACCGATTTAGGTCGACATCATGAATAGTAGTTTTCATTAGCTACTATTAAACAATATGAATTTTAAAGCTAAGTAGAAAATGTAGCTTTTACTCTTTGGAATGAAATATTAAACTCATAACAGAGATATTAATTACTTTGGTTATGTTACTAATAGTTACACTGTTTAAGCATATAATAATTATGCTGTCACTCATTTAAAAAACAAATTACAAGTATTTTGGGATTAATTTATAATTTTTTAATTGGAACACTATCTTATTTATTTATTTATTTATTTTCAGGGATGGTACATTGTAACCTATGCACTTGGAATTTACCACTTAAATCTATTTATAGCATTCCTTACTCCGAAAATAGATCCTGCTATTTCATTAATGGAAGGTATGTTTAAAAGTAGTTAGATTTAAAGAAAGCCTGAAAATTAGTTTTCCCTCTAGTGAAAATAAGTTTATAAGTATTCATTAATGTATAATTATAAATTATTTCCTGGGAAAAAATATTTAGCTTTTAGGTTCCACCTTTTATAGTATCAAAGAAAAAAATAACTCCTTTTAACTTTAAAATTTTGTCATTATATTTCACTATAACTGAAATGATTTATCATATTCAAGAAACTAGTTCAATCTTGTAGTGATATATGACTGAAATGAATGTAAATAAGTAATCAATTTGTGTAAAGTCAACTGGATGCAATGTGTTCATCTTGTCTCCCTCAATTATGCTACTTTAGTCCATACTTGTTTATTGTGGTTACACAATTTTTGCTAAGCTAATATCCAGAGTGGGTTTCCACTGACCCTCTCTTTAAATTATTTAAAAAAAAAAAAAAAATTGTAGTTAAGTTCTGTAGACTGTATAGAAGGCTCAGGATGCTTAGATCATCTTCTTTATGATGGCTATCTTGAATCCATCTGGAATTTTGTAGCTTAACCAAATAAATGAGTGTTCACTGTCTGATGTTTATTCAAATACTGATATTTGCTTCTCACTATTTTCTGTTTTTATCTACATTTCTTACTTTATATATTGTTTTAGACCTAGCATAAAATAAATAACTCTCTTGGATGTCAGAATAAAGTATTCTTTTTGGATTAATAGTTAAAAGCATGATGCTTGACAGCATAAAAAGTAGTTCTTGTCAAGCACAATTTGCAGCATTATCATACTTTCTATTATCCGTCTTCATTGGTTTCTGCAAACCATCTTCTGGAGCCAACAGAAGATGGTTTGCAGAAACCAATGAAGACGGATAATAGAAGGTATGATAGTTCTATATTCATTGGTGGTGTAAATAACCTTTTAGATTATTTACCTGGCAGCATTATGCTTGATAAGAAATTATCAAATTAAGATTTAAGGAAAAACCTCAATGTTCTTTGACTCCCTTAATTGCAAATAATTCCACACCAATCTGACAAGCATTCTTTTGATTCAGTAGAAATGCAAATACTCATAAATTAATTTAAGACATTAGTGATGTCTCCTATTACATTAGTTATAAGTATTTTATTTTATTTTATAGCATATTCTTCATTAATTTTAGCCTTAAATTACATTTAACTGTAATTGTGGGGAAATTATTGTATTCACAGAAATACACAGACAGAAAAAAAAAACAAAAAAAAAATTACTGCAGGTTTTGTTAAAATTACTTTTTCTGCTCAAAATTTAGTTAATGTAATTGTATTTGATTAATTAATAAATTAGTAATCTATCATGAATAAATCATAAAGCAAATATTCAAATATTTATATGTTAAAAAATATNAGAGAACGCATGTATTCGGCCAGAAGATGGACAACGTCCGAAAGCGCTCGCCAACAGAAGATGGTTTGCAGAAACCAATAAAGACGGATAATAGAGAACGAATGTATTCGGCCAGAAGATGGACAATGTCCGAAAGCGCTCGCCAACAGAAGATGGTTTGCAGAAACCAATGAAGACGGATAATAGAAGGTATGATAGTTCTATATTCATTGGTGGTGTAAATAACCTTTTAGATTATTTACCTGGCAGCATTATGCTTGATAAGAAATTATCAAATTAAGATTCAAGGAAAAACCTCAATGTTCTTTGACTCCCTTAATTGCAAATAATTCCACACCAATCTGACAAGCATTCTTTTGATTCAGTAGAAATGCTAATACTCATAAATTAATTTAAGACATTAGTGATGTCTCCTATTACATTAGTTATAAGTATTTTATTTTATTTTATAGCATATTCTTCATTAATTTTAGCCTTAAATTACATTTAACTGTAATTGTGGGGAAATTATTGTATTCACAGAAATACACAGACAGAAAAAAAAAACAAAAAAAAAATTACTGCAGGTTTTGTTAAAATTACTTTTTCTGCTCAAAATTTAGTTAATGTAATTGTATTTGATTAATTAATAAATTAGTAATCTATCATGAATAAATCATAAAGCAAATATTCAAATATTTATATGTTAAAAAATATTCCTTATTTCTTATTATATTTCATTATTNTTAAGTGAAAAATGTTAAAATAAAACTAAATGTTACTAAATTTATTAAAATCTTAATTATTAATATAAAAAAAAGGTAAGTAAATTTTCCCTTTTGTTTTATATCACATCGAATGAAAAATCATGCACACCATCTCCCGTTGGCGAGCTGTCTGACAGTTGAATACGGACCGTGACAGTGAACGTATGTATTCGGCCAGAAGATGGACAATGTCCGAAAGCGCTCGCCAACGGGAGATGGTGTGCAGAAACCAATGAAGACGGAGAATAGAAGGTTTGAAAGTTCTATATTTATTGGTAGTAGAAATAATAATAACCCTTTAGATTATTTATTTGATAGAATGTTATATTTAAACATTGTTTCCTAGATGATGGAGGTCCAGAATTGCCCACTCGAGCTAATGAAGAGTTCCGCCCATTTGTCCGTCGGCTACCAGAGTTCAAGTTCTGGTACTCGGTCACCAAGTCAACTCTTATCGCATTTTTCTGTACATTTTTTGACTTTTTCAACATCCCAGTTTTCTGGCCAATACTTGTTATGTATTTCATTACTCTTTTCTGCATCACTATGAAGAAGCAAATCAAGGTAATAAAATTTTCCTTTTGTTTATGAATTGAAGTTGTTTAAGAGAAATTGAAACATGTATTATTTTAAAAACTTTTTCTGGTTTGCCCTTTGTATGGTACAACAAATTAGTGCAGCAAAAAAAAAGTGTCCATATTTCTTCCTAAGGATAAAGTAGAGAATTTTTTGTCTGGGCTTGGTATTCACCTTACAGACCGAGTCTGTACAAATATTTTTTAAGAATTATTAATCATATAGTCAATTAAATTACTAATCATCTATATCAAAGAAATTGGAAATTAATTTTAGATATCAGTATTCATTCACAAACCTCCCAGTCTTTGTTTTCATAATTAAGGATTTGAATTGAGCTATGTGAATGAATAAACCTCATTCCAAGTTCTGCCCTTATTATTTCAATTCTTCTAATTAATTTATTTTTATACTTTACACCAGGGGACAAATGAACAATATTTCTGTATACTCTACGATTGTAATAATTTTAGTAAACTTGTGAAAACAATGATAAATTAATGCCATCAATCATCTTCATCTTATGTAATATGTATGAAAGCATGAATTCTATTATTCAGTAAAATTAATAAAATTCGTAATCTAAGATTATAGAAATTAGAGGTGCCACATAACTGCACCAGCTTGTAAAAGGAGCTAATTGGCTGTTGTTTCTTGTTTAATCTAGATTTTTTACCTTTTTCCATGGTACAATCTTCCATTCACTAAAAGTTATCTTCTAAAATTAAAGTGAAGGGAATGGGAGTCCCATTGTGTCTAGTGTGTGAGAAAGATTGTCTCTTTTGGTGATAAAGTAAAATAATAAAAAAATATTTGTTTTTATTCTATTCCCTTGCATTTAATCATTTAAAAAAAATAAATAAAGATTTTTGCACGCAAGATTTAATTGTTCTTCGTATGATGGGAATACAACTGACCTGTGATAAATATGCACTTAAAAAATGTTCATCATTTATGAGTATTGAAACTGAATGGAAAATATCTTGAACATAGTTTTTGGTTTAGTTCATGATTTTAAGAAAAAAGTATACAACAAAAATATCTGTTTTAAGTGTTAAAAACCTGTTATTTTCTTTGGGTTTAGAAATCAAAGTTAAGCATTTCAAACCTTCACTAATGTAATACAAGTAATAGTATCTTCCAAATAGAAAGTCATAATTGCAGACAAGTATGAGATTTTAAATTTAATTTTTTTTTTTTCAGCACATGATCAAATACCGGTACTTGCCGTTCACCCATGGGAAGCCCAAGTACATGGGCAGCAACGACACTGGCAAGGTGATTAACACTAAGTGACAGGTGATTACACCCGAGAGCTAGAATTTCTGATAGCTGACCTCTCTAGTATTAGTGTTAAATATTTTGACTTATGACTGCATGTATTTTTGGGAGACATTTGATTAATATTAATCAAATATGTGACTGGTTTTTAATAATTTTATTTAGTTTATACTAGTAGATATGGCGGATCGTTAACCTCAATTTGTATGTAAAAACCTTTTATTAATTGTAATTTATAAAACACATGATTAAAATCATCTACTGATTAAAATTGTGTTAATAAAAATACTCAGGATGTTAGTAGGGTGCTGATAGCATGGAAAAGATGGTCAGGTTCGGCCAATGAATTTTTAAATAAAAAATTTGTGATCAAAAGTTTTTAATCTGTTCAATGTTTTGTCCTGAATTTCAGGTATTCTTCAGAGCTATGTAAAAAGAAATGTAACAAATATTATAAATGTACAAAGTGATTATAAACTGTATTATAAAAATTACTAGTGCTATAGTAATAGCATATATATACAAAAATAGCATATGCATATAAAATAAATAGAGAAAGAGCCACTATGTTTTTTTTTTAGATGAGAGTTAACTCATGACTGACAATTTTTTTAAATGGACCTATAAGAGAAGTAGGACGTGTGGTGGTCGGGAGGTAAGAAGGAGTTATCAAAAGGAAGGCTGTGCTTTTGAAAGTAAAGTCGCCAAGTGTTTAGTAGGAACTGTGGAGATTTTTTTGTAATCCTGGTTGTTGTTAATTATTTTTTCATTCTTATATACATTTATATATATATATATATATATATATATATATATATATATATATATATATATATATACACACACAAATATAAATTTAAAAGGGACTGATACCACAGGAATAATGAAATTAGAGAGTATCAAGTAGTATACCATGTGAAATAACACATGACTGAAAAATTTATTGAGTGGTGTTTGAATAGGGAAAAATAAAAGGGAACAGAGTGTGTGGTGGAAGGGGGAGGTAAGAGGTGTTATAAGAATAAGTGCTATAATTAAGTGTAATAAGGAAGTGCTTTTGAAGGGCAAAACAGTAAGTCTACAAGCTCACAAAAATGTCTCTGAACTTATGGGACATGATACCATAATAATAAATATATAAATTTATTTGTTGAAATATAGTTTTCCTCTAGATAAGGTGGACAAGAGAGAAGGTAAAAAGTCTACCAAAATTACTAGAACTCAATGAAATCCAGATAATAGGATTATAGATAGATAATGACCATACTTCTGATCTTTAGAAGATTCTAGAACATGCACTGCAAGCATTAAATGCTAAAGTACAAAACACCTTTAAACATAATTGAATTAATAATAACACAATAATTTAATTAATACTATATTGGTCTCCTCCNGTATATTCTAGGATACAGATGAGTATTTTCAAAATAAGTTGTAGGAAAAAGTAATGTGTTTTGTATTTACATTTGTAATTTTAAAGTAATGGAATTTTCTCAACAAAATGTATAATTCTTTCTTGTCTCATTGATATTACTTTTGGAATATTTTATGAATTCATCTTTTAAAAGAAAAAATGCAAAATATTACTCAGTAATTGATTTTTTTACTTTAAAGAAAAATTATTTTACATTGGTATGCACAGATTAGGTGTATGTGATTGTGTTTTTCTGCTTAAGTCTATTTCTATGCAACTGGTTTTGGCTATTAATTCTCAGAATTCTACTGCAACATTAATACCAAAATCAATAACTAAAATTTTGTTGTATTATGGAAATGTTCCTGGCCTCCCACTATTTGCAAACCCTTGTCTGGAAGTTATATCTGGATGATATTTTTATGATTTGGACCCATGGACAGGAATCCCTATCCAGATTCCCAGATGACCTGAATAAGGTGTTTTCATTAAGTTCACTTGGAATATATCTAAAGACAAAGCCACTTTTTTGGATGTTGATATAAAACTAACTGACAACCATTTCATCACTGGTGTTCAAATCAAGCCCACTAATAAACAACTGTTTTAACATTATTCCAGCTGCCACTCTCCACTCACTAAGAGGCTCTTACCTTACTCTCTCTCTCTCTCCTCTCTTGGCCACCGCATCTGTAATTCTCAAGAAACATTAGAAAATTACTTAGGATTCCTAGAAGAATCTCTTCTTCAAAGGGATTATCCACCCCAACACCTCGATAGAAAAATCCACCCTTCTAACTGAACCTTTCATTCTAAACCTAAAAATCCTAATGCTCTTACTCCTAACCTAGTTACTACTGGATATTTCTCTGGGGTAGAAGGTATTAAGGCCAAGATACACGAAGCCCTCCCTTTATTCAGAACAAGCCTTCCACCAGCTCCCTACTGTCACAAAAACCTCGCATTAAGTTCAAGAAAGCCCCTATCCTTCAAGATATAGTGAACTAAAAAAAACTGTCTATCGAAATCCTCACAAACCTACCAAAACAAGGTACGGGTATCGCCTTGCAACCATAAGCTGATGCTTATGCTGCTCAATTATAAAATCTGGCAACAGGTTCTCCTGTGTCAACACCCACTTAACATATAAGATCTAATCCGCATCAACATGCACATCCAAAAATTGTGTCTACCTACTTCTGTGTAATTTTTGTCCAGCTTTTTACATAGGAAAATATACAGGATAAATATTTTATTTGGTTGTGGTTTTTATCCCACATAAATTTTAAACAATTAATGAGAGGGAATTGAATAAAAAAATCTATCTGTCCCAGCCAGGAATCGAACTTGAATCTCCTGCTATCTGGGCCGGTGCACTTACCAGTTATGCTACCAGGACGCGCTAGATATCTCATTAAATTCCCTCATTCCCTGTACACTAGCGAGAGCCTAACCCACGAGAAAGACGAGAACTTTGTCTTAAACTCGAAGGAGCTGACATTGTCAAACTGTCAGACGTCAAAAACGACGAGAGTCGACAAATATTTTGACAATGTCAGCTCCTTCAAGTTTAAGACAAAGTTCTCGTCTTTCTCGTGGTTAGGCTCTTGCTAGTGTACAGGGAATTTAATGAGATATCTAGCGCGTCATGGTAGCATAACTGGTAAGTGCACCGGCCCGGATAGCAGGAGATCGAGGTTCGATTCCTGGCTGGGACAGATAGATTTTTTTATTCTATTCCCTCTCATTAATTGTTTATACAAAAAATAAATAATAAAGGATAAAATTTAAGAAAAAATATAAAATCTCATATTTAATAACCACAGAGCATCCTGTTCAAAACCAGTCACCTCTTCCCATGACAAGGTATGCTCAGAGTCATTTAATGTATTTTAATAATGTTTTCCAAGTTCAAGTGATTGAACAACTTCCCGATATGGCTTCAGATTTGCAACTGAAGAAGCGAGAGTCGTCTATATCCACATTCTCAAAGCCACAATGTGACCTTGCATCAATTGCCAACAATAGGATGATTAGGGAAATCCCAATCGTCTCTCCTTTTATTTGAGTTCTTTCTGCAGTTCCAGTCTCTCTTCACTACTCACAGAGGAAGTGTGAGAAATCTCTTAAATAACAGGGAGAAAAAAATTTAGTGAACATACAAAAATAAAAAAAATTACAATGAGTAAAATTTTTGGGGAGATATATATANTGTAGATGTGGTTAACAGTGACGTATGATGATCACTACTTTTAGGTTTTTTACAGACTTTTTTGGTTTATTATACATTGTACTTTGATTTTTATCTTCATTAAAAAAGCAGCGTTTATCATTATTCTGTCTATATAGTTAAAATTAGTTCTTCAGCGAGGACGTGCATCCATCGGTTCCCAACCTCTGGGATATCAGGTGTGCTTGTCAAAGAGCTTTTCACTAATGAAACCAGCCTCGGCAGAATTTCAGTCTTCTGGCTTGAGATGTTTGTTTGTCCTTACACAGGGAGACACTGCTTGGTTCTGTGCCTTCAATATCATTCCCCGTTTAGTGGCTGTAGACCAGCTGGCTTAGATCAACATAACTATTGCAAACAAATATCATATGTCCTATTTACACAGTATTAGAATTATTTGATTTTATTAGAGTATTGGGATAAATATTAGATATTTATTCATCTAGTAAGAAGTAAACTGTACAAATTATTGGACGTAAGATATAATGCAAATAAAAAGTCCGCTTCACAGGTATATTTTGTGTTGCAGGTATGTACTACATCACACAAATCTCAATCAAAAAATTAAAAAAAAAAAAAAAATTACCATTAGACAAGGGTTATATGTTTGCTTATATACAAGGCCTAAACAGTTTATTTGTAATCATTAAATTATTATTACAAACATTTAACCAGGACAGGATTCACATTATAATTATAAACAAATTATAAATTTTTAATCTCAGCTTTCAAGGCTGAATGTTCTTGTTTGTAACAATAATGAAAAAAAAAAGAAAAGTGGAGTAACTCTAAGAGAGGAGAAGAAGAAAGAGAACTCTTGTCAGGATATCATTATAATTATTATTATAGGTGTGTATAAGAATGCTCAACCCTTTTAAATTTTGGTTTTAGCTGAGGAAACAATAGGAGCGTTTTAACCATTAAAACTGTAAGGAGTGGCTACAGAACGAATCTAGAATAGCCTGTATTATTACAGAACTGCTTAGGGGTGTACCTTAAGTACAGAAGTAAGTTCTGTTGTTTGGTTATCTTGTGTGAAATAGATCTGTATTTGACCTTTTAGTTAAGTGTAAAATTATTTGTTAACATATATATTGTACGTGGGTGTTACTATGATTTTTTATTTAAATGTAATCAAGTGGTTAAATAAATTTTATTCAATTTGTGTGAATTTGCATCTATTGTTATGTTTTTAAATTATCTTTATATTTCTAATTATTTATTTCATTGGTGATCTTGCACCCTGAGAATTGGAATTATTTTCTAAAACCAGTTGCTAAGTTGAAAGTATATACTTACTATATTTCTAATTGCTTTATTCTATAATACTTTTAAAAACACATATATTAGTAGGATATTTAAGAATAGGTAATTTAAAGGGTTCATGTCTCTTCTTCCTAAACCAGATGGACTTAATTTAGTATTTTATCTTCTTTGAACATGATGGGATTGTTAAAGTTTAATACTGCGCAAAGAAGGAAGAGATGTATAGGAAGAAAAAATTTACAAATTCTTAATACTTTTATTGCTTATAGTGTGAAATGAGAAAACTTAAAAACATAATAGGAGTAAAATTTATTTCTTACATTTACACAAAACACGTTTATTAAAGATGGCATAAGGATGTAATTAAGTGCTAGCACCTTCCATTCAGCTTTTTGTGCTTTGATTTTCTCCTTATTGTCCATTAAGCTTAAATGTATTGAAATTTATCCTTTTTTGTTATTCTTTGAAACTAACTGGCATAGGAAATGTGCTTAATTTAAGGAGCTTCTGCATGACAGACTTTTTAAGCTAGTTAGAGAAAACAGATGCAGTTCCCTTCTTAATTTTCTTGGTATAATCTAAAGTATTTGTTAGTTCTATGATGAACTTCAGTTTCTTCAGAAACCATAGAAAAACAAAAAAACAACCTCCACTATTACAGCCTTTTATTAAAAGCCTATTACAGTGCTTTCAAGATTATAGCTTACAGTGTGATATGTAAATATTCAACAAGAATTGGGCTATACTAAATGGTAAACATAGCATAATGATTTATATTACATTCACTAAAACCAATACAATAAAAATAAGGAGGGAAGTAGATGCTTGAGAGTGAAATAATTGTCACTTAATATGTAATTGATGTTAAGTTACTTTTGAACGAATATAATTACTATAAATATTAGGTGGTTTATCCAAATATAACATAATAAACACTTAAATTAATTATATTATAATGTCATTAAATTAAAATGTTTTTTCTTTGATTTAATTATAAGAAGGCATACAGATGAAACAGGAACTATAGTAATAAAATATAAATTATTTATTCATGATTATCTTGAATTAGTAAGGGAGGCTTCAGTTTTGTTATTTACAAAATCTTGATAGTATATTGAATCATGTAGACGGACATACTTAAAATAATGCAGTATGCAAGTATATATACATATATTTATATTTATTTATGTACATAAGTACATTGACTATCCTTTTGCATGCATTATTATTTAAAAAACATATTAATGTCATTATTTTTAATGTAATAACAAATCTCGCATGCAGAATTTGAGTAATTTTAGCAGATTCCTCTTAAATTATTAAATAAAAGAGCCACAGTGAGCTAATGGCCCTGGGTTCAATATGTAATACCTCTTGGGAACACCAAGCCTAATCGGTTAAAACTCTTCATTAGATTGGGGGAAAAAAAATAGGCTAATGAACTGAATAAGACTCAGGCATAACAAATTTTAAATGAACTTATATTTTTAATTTCTCCTTTTCTAGGCTCGATGAAGAATTTAATGTTCAAAGATTGTGTCATGGCACCAATATAAATATTTTTCTTAAGGAGAAATATGCTAAAATAAAATAAGATACAGGAATATAAAATATGATATAGCAAAGTTGAGATAAATTTTTTTTGGTAACAAATCTGATTTTCAAGTGAAATTGTGAACTGTCCTTTTTAAGGAAGGAAGATAAACTTTTGCTCATCATCATTATTCTCAGCCTTTTTCTCTTTTAATTAAATTAAATGAATTAATTTTTCTGCTTTCATTTTTAAGTTAAACTCCATCATATAGTTTATTCATTTTATTACCTAGTATGCTGTTAAGGTAATCTATTCATATTCCACCAGCTTGTTGAATATTCATAAAAACTAAAATCTGAATGTATAATACATCTACTTTTTAATTTTATTTATGGCCTATCATATTGCCAAACACTACCCAAAAAATAACGCAATACTGATTCTTCACCTAATTTGAGATTATATTTACTATTAAAAAATATTGTTCTGAGGTAATCTCATTAGTGTTATTTATAGTTCTTTCTAGCTTAAGATTCCCATAAAAATTAAAAAATCTTGTATAGTTCTGAATAATAATTTACTATTTTAATTACAAAATAAATAAAAGGACCTATAGTCCTATCTTCATTGTTAAAAAATTGATATGAAAAAATACAAATTTAAAAGCCTATAATAAATAAATACAATTTCCAATGTCAGGTAGGATTTATAACATGAAATGAAGGCAAATCTATTGTCCAGGCAATAGTCTAGAGATGGGCTGAGGAAAGAAAAGACAGGAACTATTCTTGGGAATTGTTTGTATAATCTCAGATGATATAAATTCAAGTTTAGATTTTGTTAACTCCCTCAAAAATGAATATTACTGTGGAGAAAGAAATAGACAGATCATCTAGCTAAAAAAATGTTGTCTCATTTTGTTGAACAATAAATAGAATAAAACTAATTGTAAATGTAGTTCAACTAGTACCACTGTTTGTTTGTACATTCTCATATTATAGAAAACATAAATCACATATTTATATATTGAATTTAACTATATTTATTATTTAGTTTTAAATAACTGTCTTACTAATAATATAATACCAAAAGCAATTATTCAATTAAACGAAGATCTTATTAATCCTGGTGATAAATCAAGATCTTATAGTCTGAATTTTGTGTTTTCCTCTACCCTGCAGGACCAAACTAAAATAAATATTAAACAAAGATTTAAGGAAGCCCTAAAAAAAGTTTTTTCTTATTTTATAAATTAGTGGTCAGAAAAAATGCACATTGTGGATGATTTATGGCAACTAGGTAAAAACATTAGAAATAAGAACAGAGAAGCAACTGAATAATGAATGTTTTGATATATCGGCAAAGGTACAAGACTCTGACTGCTTACGTCTTATCAACTTACCCAACCACTTGGCCATTCTAGTGAAAGATCCACTCCTTATTTTCAGATTGCTATCTGAAAGACAAGTATATTCTGCTTTTCTTCCCTATTTTATT
Source organism: Oncopeltus fasciatus (assembly GCA_000696205.2). Lineage (NCBI taxonomy): Eukaryota > Metazoa > Arthropoda > Insecta > Hemiptera > Lygaeidae > Oncopeltus > Oncopeltus fasciatus. Next base: position 215,241 of record KZ808048.1, read on the forward strand.
TTATTATTGTGGTTTATCTCTTTATTTTACTTCTTGAACAGAAAACTCATTTTATTCTTATTAATTTCCCAAACACAATATTTAATTTTTAGTTATCCATTTACAAAAAATCACTCACACACACACACACACACACACACCTTGTTATCTTTTAACTATACAATTTTAGGCTGAGGATGTAATTATAGGCTTCCAAATTATTTTATTTGTTTTTTGTTTTTTTTAAATTCATTTGGAGTTCATTTGGTTACTCATATTTCTTGAATTCACTACTTGGATTCTAATCGAGTGAATATTATAGTAATTAATTGAATAAATTAGAGGAAATACAAATTAAACCGGAAAATGAAAGTAGGAATATATTTTAATGAAATGGGGTATGAGTTAATTGTGAGGATTATATTGTGCATCCACCCTCCTCATACATAACATACAGTTACTTTACTTGATGATTCTATATTAATTCTCCTAAATTTCTACATATTATTTATTTTTCATATTTTATTTATAGGTTCTTGTCTCTGTTTAATTTATGTTTTTGGAGGTTAAAAATTGTAACATTTATATTTTTGCATTTAATGCTTATCTTTGCATAAAAACCTAACTTTAGCTTACCGTACTAATCTTATAACTAAGGTTGGAATTCTGTGAAAGTATCAATCAAAATCACAGTCCCTTTTTAGATATTTTTGTACATTCTGAGGTCCCAAGAAATATGTTTAATAAGTGGTACATACATGTGTGGGTGTGCAAGTCGGTAAACTGAAATTTGAATGGATCCAGACCAAATAATAAAAGAAAAGTTTGTTGAACATAAACAACTTATAACAACTTTTATCAAACTTGCTAAGTATAGAAATTTATCTTTTAGTATCCAAAAGAGCAGTATACAAATAAATTTTATGGATGAAAAAAAATTATTTAAAATTACCTATGTACTACAATAAATATGTTGTTATAGTAAATTTTAAAAAAATCTATATTTTTATAAAGCTACTAAATAAAAATTCAGTAAAATGGCTTGATTCCCTTGTATGTAATAAATAAGTTTCCAATTAGCATTCTTCAAACTCAAACTTCTTGTTCCCCTCAATGTTTGATGATGGTGTACATTCATCCAAAGAGTAAGACACATGCCAATATTTTTTTTATTAGGAATTTACAGCTTTTGCCACAGAATAAAAATATTTCATGAATTTTATTTACCCATACAATTTCTTTTAAAGTTTTTTTTTTTTTTTTTTAAACTTAATTGTTTTAAATTAATGCTAGTTAAATAAAATCTTTAAAAACTTTTAGTAATTTATTTTTACTGGGCTCTTCTTTATAATTTATTGTTAATCATTTTGAATTTTATTTATTAAAAATGGATATCAAAAGTTCATATATTTCATGCTCTCTTAATTGGAAAATTTTTTTTGGTTTGTTATTAAACAAATATACAATTGAGTAAGGCATTGTGTAATAGTATGAAAATCACAATTCAATGGAATAAGTCCAATTGACTTGTTCAACTATGCTGATTGGGGAGCCCAGCAATACCTTCTCTTGTTGCACAATGACGAATTTTAGAATTTAAGTCCCTGGTGAACTAGGATGACCAAGATTATCTCCGCCTAACAAAGCTAAAAAAAGTTGCTTCTAAAGAAGTTTAAATGAAAAAATTCAAGTGGATAATGAATTCGTTTTCTGAAACACAAATCATGTTATCAGGGTTCTCAATAACCAACCCTGTCATTCAGTGAAAACTCACAACAATAACGTCCATTTTTACTGTAGAAATGCAATCTCCATTTCTTAGTATCTTACAATTTCATTAAACTCAGGAAACTTGGGGAAAGACGAGGTTGCTAGAGAAGCTGTTTCTTAAATAAAGCTTCTGATAACGTACTAAAACCAGAAGACTAGTTCATGGCTGAAAGAAAAAAATATATTAGAGTGGAAAATCTGAATTGGCCCAAGTCAAGTTATGGGTAATCAAGGACTCCACAAAAAGAAAAAAGGATAGCTCCAAATGTGGTATCAGAAGGAAAGAAGTGGTGCTAACATGGATGAGGATAAGACATACTAACCTGACTCATATTTAGTATGGCCCATCCGCATCCTATCAACAAGGAATCACCACCAAGGTGCTCTACAAGCAACACTCAAATCACTGTCTGACAAATAGCGGAAGACTGCCCTCTTAACTGTGCCTTTAACTCCTAAGGTCTTCTAAGACAACTTGCTTAAGCTCTTGGAAACAATCCCTCAATTATAGACAAAATCATTAATTCTAAAAGAAATAAGCATTTATGATAAAATCTTAACTACAATAACCCTTAAACAAGAATCTATCATATCACTTCTGTAATATGTTTATAATATTATTTACTTGGTAAAAGATTTTTTAACATAGAATTTCTAATTTATATCAATTATTATGTTTTCCTTGTTATTAAATTGTTTTTAAAATATTCAATAATGTGAAAATTCATTAATGGCCGATAATATTTTATTATTATTTTAATTGTCTAATACATAATATATATATATATTTGTATAATCTCAGATGATATANTATAAAATGTTACCTTGAAAGATGCAAGCTGTTGTTGCTTCTACTCTTTCAGAAAAGTAATATATATTACTTTACTTGACAGGGAGCTAACTAGAAATGGTGGTTAGGGTTTGGTAAACATGTAAAATTCTTTCAGATATATATTGTAAATAAAAACAGGTTGAAGAATGAGAATTGTGAACACAAAAAAAAAAAAATTCAACGAGTAAAAATTTTTGGAAAATTTTACTCATTGTTATTTGTTTTTCTTTTTGGATAAGAATCTCTCCATCCTGTTCGCCTAACAGAAAGAAGGGTGTTAAAACCTCACCACTGATCACCCTAATCCTAATCCCCCTTCTCTTGTGAGTGTGGCATATGATTTGTGCAGTTTAATATCCACTTTCCGATATACATACTTTCCGAAGTATGTATCCTAAGGCACTCCTAATAATATAGAAGTATACTCCCTATTCCCTACCTGAGGTATGATTGTATTATGAGGTACTATGCTTGTGGCATGATTTTTTTGTAATATGATAATAATATGGTAGGTATAATTCTCTAGTACAATAGTTAGGTCTGATGGAATAATGTGATGGTGGCTTATTGTGTTACTGAGAATTATTTACTCTGGAGTAGGAGTTTGATTATTTGTTTTGCTCATAACGTTCAATGTCATTTGAGGTAACTGATGGGAGAGGTTAAAAGTTCTGTAGAATGGGGGTATCAATGTTTTGAGCAAACGTGTAGAAGCCACGTTGGTTGTCAAGATGGATGCTGACCCCTAGTTTTTGGCTCTTTCTTATATTGAGACTTTGTCTTGAATAAGGATTGAAGGCTAGTGAATAAATTTGTATTTATTAGGATATTAAATATAATCTGTGTAGAGTATTTTGAAAATATGATTGTCACCTATAAATTGTTGGCCTTTTTGCTTAACAACCTTTGTATGATGGGTAACTGCACCACAGTTGCCACATTATACACCAGTATAATACATATAATACACCAGTATTATGTCTGTTTCTCAATTATTTGTTGCACAATCTGCCACATCTTATGCAGAGATATGAATGGGCATAATCTACTTTTGTGTATTTAAAACCCTGACATCCAAATGATAGTTATCTTTTCTATTTTTTTAAATTTAGGTGTAACTCATTTATTTTATATCTCATATATTGTTATAAAATACATTTTAAGTGCTGCCTAAAAAAATAATGACAACGGTATTTTTTTTTATTATTTCTTGTAAGGATATTTGTCATTGTACTAAAAACAATTCTGACACAGTTTTAAAACAAGATAGACAACCTTTGATAAGAATCTGGGGACACTTCTCCCTATCTTTAGGTGTGGAAATTGACATTTTCTCAGGCTGACATTTTTTGATCAGAGGTCTGAATTACCTGTCAAAAGAGTGTAGGATGTTACTGAGTAAATAGTAACTATGAGAAGTCTACTTTCTGAAGTTTTCTCTGGAAAAACTATTATGACTTGTTAATTGGCAGTAGAGGAAGTATCTTGCTACAGTTTATGTTTGTTTACAATCTGTTCTTTTGAGTTTATGTTTTTAAGTAAAATAATAGGACAATTTGGGTTTTGATACTTTAGCATCATGAGAAGCATTGAATAAAGTTTTTTTTTACCAGTAGCTGTTTTCCAAGATATTATGATGACTTATTTATCTAGGACGTCCATGCTATCTTTTTATCCATTTAATGGATTACAATTTTATATCCCTTAAGTAAAAGAGAACAGAAAAAAAAAATCTTTGTAACACAAACAAATGAACAATGATACTACATGAAAAGTACTACAAAAGAAAAAAAACAAAAAGACTAAAATCTCAAACAGAAGGGTTAACTTGAACAAGTTGGGTAACTTATATCAGAATTTGACTTTGAAGTTTTGTTCTATATATGGATATGTTCATAGAATTTTTTTTTATAGGATGTCTATAAATATTGGAGTATACAATGGAATATTGTAGGAGGAATTAACATTATTTTTATGAGTAAAATAATTATTTAATTTTACTCAAATTTCAATAACATTGAACTAAGTTTCTTTCTTTTTCAGAGTGACACAGTCCCATTGACTGCAGCTGTCGTTGACCCTCCACCCTCTGAAGTATAATCTTACGAGTCTATGTTATTTATCTTTCTTTTCACTCATTCTGTGATTCTCAAGATGAATCAATGAAACAGTTAATACTGAAGGATTTTTTATCTTATCCAATAGGAAAGAATGGTGAATGACTATCAAATCTTTAATTTAATATATATTTATTTATTTGTACCATGTAACTCTTTGTATTATTAATTATACATAACTGAAATATCTCAATGACCCTGTTAAGAACAAGTTATCATGTTCAAAGTATTGGTGTTTGTTTATAAAATTTTAATTTTTTTTTTTTTTAACGGCGTGTCAACCTTTCGTCATTAATCGAGCTTTTCTGTAAATTGTACCTCTTACTAATTTGAATCGTACAGGGAGCCAGAAAAAGCCGGCTGAGGTAGAGAGTTTTTTTTCTGGCTCCCTGTACGATTCAAGTAAATAACGAAATGTGGGATTGCTTTACCACAATTATTATCATGATTTGAATGTCAGGTAGTGGCCATTTGCTAAACGAGAGTCTATTAAATAGCTAGCAATTTTATCTCCACCGAGTACAAGACGATATATTTGTCATACTTGACGGTTGGACTCGTAGAGAGGTGATTCAGACATTATTCTCATCTCCCTCGGTGGTGTAATGGTAGCGCTCCCGACCGGAAAGTGGGAGACCCGGGTTCGATTCCCGGGTTGGGTAGAGTTTTTTTTTCTGGCTCCCTGTACGATTCAAATTAATAATGAAATGTGGAATTACTTTACCAAAATTATCATCATGATCTGTTCCTCTTACTTTCCAATCTCTTATCAAGTCCTTGATTGACGCTCAAGAAATTCGGAATTCGGCTTTATTGTTGGAGTCATATTAATTTTAAATGTCCTCAGTTGGAATGCAGGACCTAAAGTTCAAGGGGCATTGGCTTTAGGATCCCCATAGTATTAAATCTTATCCCTACCTATCCTATCCAAAACTAAATGCTGGTCTACCTCTCGATCTAAACTACCTGATGGGGTTTATTACATAATCTCATNATTTCTTGTGAAAAATAAACTTGAGGTAATAAAAAAGGGGGGGAAAACCCACAAAATGAACTGTCACTGATATAAAATGTTACCTTGAAAGATGCAAGCTGTTGTTGCTTCTACTCTTTCAGAAAAGTAATATATATTACTTTACTTGACAGGGAGCTAACTAGAAATGGTGGTTAGGGTTTGGTAAACATGTAAAATTCTTTCACAGTTATGGAAAAAGCAGAGAGAGAGCAACAGAAAATAAGTAATAATTCAAATTTTAAAATATCACTCTCTACATGACAGTGTTATTTTAACACTACATTCTTACATAGCAATAAGAATTTTTAATCTAACAATTCCAAAATATTGGTATCATAATTTTCCTATTTCCTTTACTTTCCGAATAAATAAATGAATCATTCTGGATATTTGTGGTCAATTTTTTGCAGGCAGTTAAATTTTGTATATAAATTTAAAATTAAAAGGAAATTTTTTTCATTTTAATCAAAGATTCAATTGAGTGATCAAGTGAAAATTTTTGCCAAAGCCACCACTTCTTCAAAACATTTAAAAAAGTATTTAATTGGAAACATTTGATGTTGCAGCATTCACCAGCTTTTACTACTTAAATGGTCAATATTAAGTAAAAAAATTGTCTAATTTGTAAAAAAAAAAAATAAGTAAATAAATAAATTTAAAAAATAAAAATTATTTTGTTGCTGTTAATCAAACCTTGTAAAGAAGTAAACCTAAGCTTATTGTTCATGTATCATCTAGTCAATCACAGATATGTGGACATTTGGCCTTTAGAGAAAACAGAGAGAGAAAGGGATTTATTCTCCCTTCCGAAAATTGGAGATGATACATACTATAAATGCTAGATTTGGATGAATTGGCGATATATTCTATTGTTTTATATGTGGCTTATGGCTCATTTTCTTTAAAATTTACCAGAAGAAAGTATAATACATTAAGATTGATCTAAATTTAAAAGTTGTTGGGAGTTAGGATTAACATAATGTTGCTAAAAAACTGGCCTTCTGAAATGATTTTTTTTTACAATTCCTTATTTTTTGTCCCAAATTGGTCACTTCAGATTTACATTATATGATAATTGCATGTCCTATGCTGTTTTTGAAATTTTTTTAAGTATAAAAGTAAACCTAGAAATTTACTACCTTAGAAAAGTGAATTTGTTATATTGCTTGCTTATAATATAGACTGCCTTAGGCAGACCATTCTACACACAAATTTGGTAGCATATTTTCTTTTCTCGACTCAACTGACTAGTCATCTTGATATTTATATTTAACTTATATTCAGTTTTATCTCCAATTTAAAATGCTTTGACCGTAGAACTTTTTTAATTATATCTTAGTTAAAGTCAATAATTTGTTGCAATAAATTTGAAGTTTAAAAATTAAGTTTCAAATTTGATTTAAAAGGAGGAAATTATCTCAGTTCAACTTGACTAGTTTATGAACTTGATGAGGGCATTTAGTGAGTTTTGTTTATTCATTCGGGCTGGCTAAAACTCGTTGAAAAAAGTTACTGGCTTTGATAAACTTTCACATAAATTTAACAGCACCAGCTAGAATACTCAAAACTTATACTTAAATATGCTCCCAAAGACTGATATAGTTTATACTTTCAGGCTCTGAATATAATTAATTCAAAAACTGACTGGGTCTTACATTGCCTGTTCTCAGTGTTCTTACTTCCATTTAATTTAAAGCCTTCATAGCTGTATGGACATCACTTTATTTATTTAAATTGATTGCATTTTATAATGAAAACTACCAAAAACTTTTTAAACATGTCTAAATAATGTAATTTACAGCTATACTATTATTTCCAATCTTTAACATTTCAGATAACAACATTTTAATGCCTTCTTGTTACAATTTTACATTTGAAGTAATGCTGTTAACATTTATTTACCATAGATAATTACTAGATGCCCATATTTTAATTAATCTACATATCTTCAATTGAAAATGTAATTGTTTTTATTTATCCCATACTATTCTGATGACAAGTTTCCTAATACAATTTGAAAACCAAAGCAATTGTCTATACTACTAGTCTATAGGGAATACTGTTGTAGTAACGTGTTGTATTATTTTGAGGTCTGACAAGAGCCTGATAATCAAGAAGTTCTAATGTGTGTTACATTACACATGTAATATCTGAAAAAAAATAGAAAAAAAAAATATATATATATAGGTTAATTAATCAAGCTATGGCTTGATTATTTCTTTAATCATTTAGACCTGTATAAAATTATTAATATGATTTTAATTGAATATATTTTGTTCTTGCTTAGTGCTTAAATTATTTTAATACTTTAACCAAACAAAACAGTAAATACTTGAGATTAAAAAAAAAGGCGAGCAAATATTAATTTCTTATAGCTGTACAAATCACTTTTCGTACTATATATTCATTGCAAAAGGCTTTCGAGATATTCACTAGGTTTTTATTCTACAGGTTCAGTTAAAATAATTCAAATCTGCCCAATGAATAATCATTTTATCTAATAGGCAAAACTGAATTATAATGACAGAGCTCTAGGATGGAATTAATGTATTTGAAAGCACTTAGCAACTAATAAATGAATTTCTAATATGTAAAGAAGTAATTTACCATCGATTATGAATGATTATACTGGTTTCATTAGTTTATGGACCTTTAATGAGTGCCTATGAATAATTATATAGCTCAATATTTTTTCTTTGGTGAAAGCAATGATTTTATTATTAATAATGAAGGAATGTTGATTCCACTTGGATCTTACTCATCCTTCTGTCAGGTAACTCATTTTGTGTCAGGTAATTATTCACCAGCTTACAGTAAAAAGCTCATCTGTAGGATTTTACACGGCATTGTGTGATAATTACAGTCATTACCTAATGGTTATTGTATTTGACACATTTTCTTTAAAGGATCATTTTTCCCTTTATGAATTAAATAAAATTATGTCATATTTTTCTAATGACACAATTTTTTTAAATATCTTGTAACGTATATATTTAAGCCTTTATAAGGGATTTATTTTATTTTAATAGCCTTTTTTTCCTTTCCTGTTAAAAAAAACAACAAAAGTAGTAGAGACCTCTATTGCATCTTCAGCTTCTTGTATTTTATAAAAAGAATGGCAACAGTTCTTTTCCTATTTGAATTCGTCTAAATAGCCAATGAAAGAAATTTACCCTATATTCCCTTTCCTTATATTAATGTTTTTATTTTATTTTGTTTGCTTGCCTCTTGTAAATATTCTGAGAATTATAGTTAGATTTATCATTTTGAATTATATAAATTCAAAAATATTGTAAATATTATAAGATTGCTTGATTGTTGATTTTTATCATCAGTGTGTAAATTTGTATGAAGAATAAAAATTTGTGTGAAAAATTTATAATTTTATGATGAAATAAGTTTTTTAAAATATCTTTAGTGGCCAAGTATATTGTATATGTTGCATAAAATACTGGAATCTGAAAAGAAGAAATAAACACTTTCTTACTTTCAAAACTGGCCGGCATTGAAGAAAAATAGTGGCCTTTTTTATTTAAAAGATCTAATTTAATTTAAAAATGTACTACAAAAGTGAGCAGACATATAAGAATAAGCTATCAGAAATTAAACTAAAGCTATCAGTGCATTTGTGGTTCAGTAATTGTTAATGTTAATTTAGAATATTGAAGCTCTATTTCTAGCTAGTGACTTGAAAATTGATATTTAAATGGCTCTTTCTGGGTTGCCCGTTGTTGCAATTTTATCATAACGAAAATAGGAAAATATTGTGTGGTTCTTCAAAAAATTTTTGTTATTACTTGTAATGGAACCATTAGGTGGTTAAAAATACTGAAACTTGCTGTTTCATCACACTAAATTCAATAAAATCCCTGGAAATAGATGTTGATTTGCATTATGCATCAGTTAATCACATTCATCGCACATTTTATTTTAACTTAACCCACCTAGGGAGATTGAGGCGTTAATGTAAGAAAAATAAAAAGTTTTCTTGGGAGGGCGACCTTATTGTTCATAAAAAGAGTTTGCCCATGGTAATGGTATATTATAAAATAAACTGGTGTCGTAGAAAATGGTGTACCAGTCCTATCCAACAGGGATCATGGCAAATTTGTGTGAGATCTAGAAAAGAAGAGAAAGTTTTGTCTTCCTCTGAAGTACCCCGCCCTTGCTTTAATTAAATTGAAATTTTCATGGTGGTTTGTTATTATTGTGACACTTTCAAATATGAAGTATAAAACCTCACTGATCAATAACCGTGGAAAAATTTGAAATGTTAGTTAGTTTTCAAAAATCTTAATATACAGTCCTTCAAAATAAGTGCTTATTAGACTATTGTCTTCAGTTCCTCTTTTAATCTTATATAAGCTCGAAACTTAGATTTTAAACCATTAGTACAAAAAAAATTTTTGTTCTCATGTATAAATATATGAGTTCATTCTATTTGCCTAGTTACGTTAAACTAAAGTATATAATTCAAAAGGAGAGTTTGTTGACCGTAGATATTATTCTAAGATGATTTTAGTTGGGGACCGAACCCCAACTAAAATCATCTTAGAGTAGAGTATATAATGACTGATAGAAATAAAGATTTTTCTGTAGTGACTGTTTTTAATTAAAATTTTATCTTTTAAAGAAATCTTGCAAAGGATTGGCATGAAAATCTTTCGTTCGTTCGACTTGCTAGCCGATTGGTGTTTTTAAATAGGAGAATTTTCTGTGCTAGTTGATCAGTTTTCGATTGATATTCTGATATCAGCCATTAAATCTAGCTACCAAACTCACTTTAGCTCCTTTAAAGTACTCTTTAAGTTTCATAAGTCCTGTAAGTATCAACCTAAACATTTTTTCTATACTTTAATGTTTGTTTGTTTTGGTATGCAAAACAAGAATTACAATTTTTTCAACAAATTGTAATTTTTGTTTTACGAACACGTTCGTCTTAATTTTTAAGACGTGAACGCGTTTTTCTTTTGCGTTTGTTTATTGATCCCATTTTGGGGTCACTAACATGAATTTTTTCATTTATAGATTTTGCCTCCCTTTCAATCACTTAGGGTCATAGAGGGAGGGGCTATCTACAAGTTACCATCCCATTCTAAGCACCCTTGGCTCAGGACAAGTTTTTAATTATAAATAAAAAATTGNATGTGTCTAGAAAATTACTTGTTAGTTATTGTTTTACTATGTACACATATATCACTCAAATGTGTGTGATTATTGAGAAGCATGTCAGATATTGAAAAGAAACGAAAAATGGGCAGATTACTAAAAGTAAATTTGACAATAGGATCCAATATTCATCTTCCTGTTAGATGGATTCACCATCAGTACGCCTTATTTTCTTAGGAATAGATCAAATAGTATGTTTCTTTTTAGAATACAATAAAGAATTGTATTATTATTCATAATAATCACGTTCATCCGTACATAGTTTTTGAATTTAATCTTTGTATATGCTAACCTTTTGGGTAACTTCAAATTATTAAGAAATTACGAAAACTAGGTAAAGAAGAAATGTAAGATTACGCGTTCTTAGTTGCTTTTAATCCCTGATCGATAGTATGGCTGCAATTTTTTAAACTTTGAACTCTTAACCCACTAGAATTGGTGGATCAAATTCATTTGAAGTTGGAAAAATATTTAAAAGTTTAATTCGTCTTAGCTGTTTTTGATGTAGGACTCTATGATCAATTCTCGATTTTATTCAGGGGGCAGGTATTTTTTTTAACTTCTCCACTGTTGGGGCCATTGAAGATCTGTTTATGTTTGGGCGAACAGATTGATTTCCCTACAGAAAATCTGCCAACAAGATTTGCTCCAGCTGTTTGCCCACTGCAAAAGAAAAGCTCACCCAACGCTTGACCTTACACTCTCAACTCTCAGTTTAATCATCCATCTGCGATAAGTCCAGGATAGTTTTAGGAATTCTTTATACCCCGTATATATATATATAT
>KZ808049.1:21385-32624 GCA_000696205.2 Oncopeltus fasciatus
TATATATATATATATATATAACTCCATGTGTTTGTCCTAATGCCAGATCATTTTAAATATTTTAACCCTTAATTTAACACCCTTCAGAATATTCTGGCACATTTGAAATTAATCTCATCGCCCATAAAAACATAGCTTTTATGCTAAATTCAATCAATAACAATTCGCATTTTCCCGAAAAATTTCCTGTCATTCGAAGTTGCTCCATAATTTTTCTCGATCATATTTTAAAATCTAAAATTTGCTTCCTTATCAATAATTAATATTTTATAGACGATTAAATAAAATTATTGGAACGATTTAAAATTTATTTTTCTAGATGAAAATAGGGTAGGTGCGACAAAAACAAAGAATGGCATATGTGTTTTCAGTATGTTTACCAAGAGGAAAAGAGAATGGAACTCAGATTATAAATTTCATAAATTAAATGAATGACAGACATTTTTTAGTATATTTTCTTATAAAGTTAAATTATTGTAAACGGCATTAAATAATTTAATATTTCATATAAAAATGATCATGAAATTGTTGTTTTACGGTTCAAGACCCGTAGTAGAAATATAATGGAAAATCATAGTCCTTATATAGTTTTGTCATCGACTAGGGATAATGGTCCTATCTACCCGGACGATGTAGATTATTTCATATGAGCATAATCCATTAAAGATAAGGGTCATGGAGGGAGTCCCATTCTAAACACCCATGGCTCAGGACAGGCTTTTATTTATCGATAATAATGAGCTTGGGCGGGATTTGAACCCCCAGCGTCAGGGTTGTGAGACCCTTACGGATCTCCTGAGCTAACCTGGTGCCCCCTCAATTAATTGAAAAAGGGTTAAAATTTTAAGATTGCTCTAATAGCTACTCAGTTACATCCACCGACTTGGGGTAGTTGCCATTTACATTAGAGTTCCACTTTTTTTTTCTCTTATATCTTGACTTATCTTTATCGATTATTCCTTAAGGAGATATGGCGAACAATTTTCGGGGGGTTTTGTTGAGAAATTTGAAATTATCCCTTCTCTGCTATTTTGTATGATTCATGGTTCATGAAATCCAGCGAAATTATTATGATCCTCTAAGGAATTTCTTTGGTAATCTACTGATGATGCATGGGGTATAACAAAAGTAAAAATTAAATTGATTTTTTTTTTTAATAGAAATACCAAAGGGATACCTATAACCACAAATAGGTTGTTCTCAAAACAGATTGTTCGAAAATTTATGCACGTATCTATGTGTGTGTGTGTTTATGTGAGTAACACATTCAATTTACAATTGGTTAATGTTTAAAGTTATTATTAACACGATTACTTTACTTTTTTATTATAATGAGATCAATCGTAGGTAGGAACATTGAAAATGACAAAACGTTTCGAACTGTTATGAGAACAGATGCATAAATAAATATATGAAAGAGAGAGAGTTAGTAGAAAATAACTATTATGTAACATTTACTATTTATCATATAAAGTAATTACACATTTTATTATTATGAAAAATGTATTATTTATTATTATTAATTATTTATGTATGATAAATAATTAAATAGTTTTATTGATTTTATAAATTGTAACAATATCAAAATTGAAAAAAAAAATTCTTTATAAGAGATAAAAAGCTGTAAAATTCGCTCGGTGATAATGATATTTATTTATTAAAGCTGAGCTGAGTCTCAATGGTTCATCCTCAAAGCCCAGGTATCTTTTAGGCGAGAATCTAGTAATGGAGTTATTCAATGCTGAGCGCTTTCGAGATTTAATGTCTCATCCTCAGTGCCAAGGAATCTTTCAGACGAGAGTCTAGTAATGGCCTTATTTAAAGCTGGGCGCTTTCGAGATTCAATGTCACATCCTCAGAGCCAAGGAATCTTTCTGACGAGAGTCTAATAATGGACTTATTTAAAACTGAGAGCTTTAGGGGCTCAATGTCACATCCTCAGTGCCAAGGAATCTTTCAGGCGACAGTCTAGTAATGGAGTTATTCAATGCTGAGCGCTTTCGAGACTCAATGTCTCATCCTCAGATCCTCCTGGGCTCTGAAGGTGAGACATTGAATCTCGAAAGCGCTCAGCTTTAAACAAGGCCAATACTAGACTCTCATCTCAAAGATTCTTGGGCACTGAGGATGAGACATTGAGTCTCGAAAGCGCTCAGCTTTAATAAATTAATATCATTATCAGCGAGCGAGGTTTAACAGTTTTTTCATCCCTTATAAATGTATGCTTCGCCCCAGTTCATTAAAATAAAAATTCTTTGTGTTTGTACAGGATTTGTTGGGGTTCCATCAAAATTGATCCATTAAATAAAATTTTAAAAAATGGTTTTTTTTTTGCCAACGTTTCACACAATTGTATGGGTGTATTTTCAGCCCTGAAGAAGAGAAAATATATTCTCGAAATATTGGTCAAGACTAAATTATTCTAAAAAATTATTTTACCAAAATCCTCAAAAACCTACAAACTCTAACTGATACTCACACATCATATACACATGTAATTTGTCTTGAAATTTCCATACTCCCCTCATATAATGAGAGACAAAGGTCAAGGAGTGATTTTCATTGAGATATATTTTTAAGCTTTAGTATTTTTTTAATAATTCGCAAACGAGCAAATTTTGTTGGGATATTTGTTATGGGTTTAGTAATTTAAAACATATATTTTTGCTAGTTATAAATATTGTATTTATTTTGGTTTTAATCCCACATTAGTTAAAATTAATTGTATAAATACAATAAATGCAAGGGAATAGAGTAAAAAAATCTTACTGCCTCTGCCGGGACTCGAACCACGGATCTCCTGCTATCATGATCAGTGAGACAGTAAGATTTTTTTATTCTATTCCCTTGCATTTATTGTACATTTTTGCAATTTTTGGTCGTATGTGTAATTTTAATAGTGACCCTCTTTTGTCTCTGAGCCAAGGAAGGTTTATTGCCGAAAAATGTATTACGGATTTGGTATATTTAATCTTTTATTTATGGGCGATAGGTTATTAGGTATTACACTTAAATACCGATAAATTTATGATACTGTATTTGTTGTGGTCTTTAATCCCACATTAATTTTAAATAATACGTGCAAGAGAACAGCATAGAGAATCTAACTGTCTCAGCCAGGACTCGAACCTGGATCTCCAGCTTTCCGGGCTGGCGTGTTCCCTTGCATTTATTGTTCGAAATTTATGATTAACGTCCATTCTCCTTCTCCCCTCTTTCACTGAATACTTTCCTGCCACGACCGAAGTAAATCCTTTATATACTTTCCTTCTAGGAATAACAATTGCTATATTACATAGACTGATATTAAGCTTTACAAATTATTTACTTCATGTATAAGAAATTGCTAATCCTAATTCCATCCTCCAATACCTTCACATTCAGGTTTTACTTGCTGCAACATTCCCCAACGATAAGACCTTTTGGATCAAAGCAATGGCGGTGTAACTAAACTTCATCTATGTTTCCTTTTTTTTTTTTTTTTTCTAATCCCTAAGTCGAAGTACTTTTTCATTCAGTTGTAACTGTAATAACTCAACAAAGTACTAAGGATGCGATCTGAGCATATGCTCATGGCAACCTCATATAATTCGAAATATATAGTAAAATATATTATTAGAGTATTTCTTGAATTTCGTGACGAATTCATAGTAAAATCTAAAATTCAACAGGTAAATAAAAATTTTGGTACTAGAACTTATTGCATAATCTAGATGATAAAATTTTAAATTAAATAGCAAATAGTTAGTTTACGTTCAATTAAAACACTTACCTATAAACAATCTAAAGGGTTATTATGACTACCAATGAATATAGAACTACCATACCTTCTGTTATCCGTCTTCATTGGTTTCTGCAAACCATCTCCTGTTGGCGAGCGCTTTCGGAGATTGTCCATCCTCGTGGCCGAATACATGTGGTCACTGTCACTGTCTGTATTCATGAACACATGTATTCGGCCACGAGGATGGACAATCTCCGAAAGCGCTCGCCAACAGAAGATGGTTTGNATATATATATATATATATATATATATATATATATATATATATATATATATATATATATATATATATATATATATATATATATATATATATATATATATATATATATATATATATATATATATATATATATATATATATATATATATATATATATATATATATATATATATATATATATATATATATATATATATATATATATATATATATATATATATATATATATATATATATATATATATATATATATATATATATATATATATATATATATATATATATATATATATATATATATATATATATATATATATATATATATATATATATATATATATATATATATATATATATATATATATATATATATATATATATATATATATATATATATATATATATATATATATATATATATATATATATATATATATATATATATATATATATATATATATATATATATATATATATATATATATATATATATATATATATATATATATATATATATATATATATATATATATATATATATATATATATATATATATATATATATATATATATATATATATATATATATATATATATATATATATATATATATATATATATATATATATATATATATATATATATATATATATATATATATATATATATATATATATATATATATATATATATATATATATATATATATATATATATATATATATATATATATATATATATATATATATATATATATATATATATATATATATATATATATATATATATATATATATATATATATATATATATATATATATATATATATATATATATATATATATATATATATATATATATATATATATATATATATATATATATATATATATATATATATATATATATATATATATATATATATATATATATATATATATATATATATATATATATATATATATATATATATATATATATATATATATATATATATATATATATATATATATATATATATATATATATATATATATATATATATATATATATATATATATATATATATAATCATAGATATAATATTCAAACCATTTCTTTGGCTTCAGCATGTAAGAGTGTATCCTAATGAAGAAATTCAAAGCGCTTCGCATTTTTGTATATACTATAGTTACACTACACATGTAATATTGCGTATGCATTATAATAAGCGTTGAGTGAATTATAGAGATTCGTGCCATACAAACGTTATATAGTAAAACGTTGTAGATATTTAAAAAGTTAACTAAAATAAAAGTATTGAGCTCTCCTCTTTTTAGAATAGAGAAGAAAAATTTTCATCTGATTTAATTTTTACAAAACAGTAAAAATTCTTAATTTTTTTTCTTTTTTGTTAGATTAAAAAATTCTGGAACACTATAGAAGTAAAGTTTTAAAGTTTATGCTCTACATATTTTTACGATAGATACAAAATAAGAATATATAAATATGAGTAGGCAGCCTTATCTGGCTTACATTTTTCTTCATTATCTAATTTTCTTTTTAGTTATTTACTCAACTTTATGCAGATCCTCATTATTGAAATATGTTAAATAGTCTTAGTTTACTCTTCTCTAAAGTGAAGGGTTTCAAAAATAAATTAATTAATTAATAAAACCAAGAATTCAAAATAAATTAAATAAGTGAATACAGTATTTTAAGGTCTCACATTACAGAGCCCAGTCTTCAGTTTTAGGGATGTCTAAAATGAAATTATGCTACAGTTATAGAAATGGCAAAGAATGTGATAAGGTACAACGGTAGATAATAAAAGAGATAAAGAGAGTAAAAGAGAGAGAGAGAAATAAATGAAAATAATATGTTTTACTTACCAATACATTCCTTCAGTTCTTTAATATATGTAAGACTATTGTGATCACCTAAAACATAAAAACGTTGACACTTACTAGGCATAAATTATGTATATTATGATACATACATCAACTATGTATATTATGATATGAGACTCCTGCTCTCATGGGTAACCAAATCATGACCGATCAGTCAATACGGCGCTTCATAATATGCTTTCCTTGTTTTATTGAGTGATTATTACGATTATCTAATAAATTGAGTCCCAGAGGATCCCATTGGATGTTTGTTTTTTTTTTGTTTTTTGTTTTTTTTTTTAGGTTGAAAGCTGATTGGTATCCTCACAGTTTAGTTTGACAGGTGGAGTTTTGTTAAGCTCCCCCAAATCACCCCAACTAGGTGGATCCCACCCCCAGGTATAGAATAATAGAATAATTAGGTAATTCTAATTTATTGAGCCCTACTAGTTTCGCCTTTTATAATAAGTTTTAATACCAAGCCATGAGAATCAATACAAGAGCCAAAAAATAATTTTAAAATGTTAATAATTTTTGTGCGAAGAAGTGAATAAAGTAAATGACAAAAATTTATTCATACTATAACTGATGTTTTTTTAAATAAAACAACAGCAAGAAATTCCAATGAATATATTAAAAAACTATCAAGACAAAAAAAATAATAGAAATTTTTAAAAAAGTAGATTTGACAATTATTCAGAATATAAAATAAATCTGTCAGTAATTTATAAATAATGCTTAGACATATAATTGTAATGCTGAAAAAAAAATCTTTGGTGAGTGCATACAAATTGCAAAAAATTGTGAAACATTTCATAAAGGTAAAAAAAATTACGAACCAATCAACATTGACAAAAAATGGAGCAAAACTTTAGCTAAAAAAAATTGAGTATTAAATATAATGTATTTAAATTTAAATGTATGAAAGTAATAAGAAAAAAATAACTATAATATGGAGTAAAACAAACGTAAGGAGAAAAAAAATACCAAAAAAAAAATGTTTANGGAGGAGTGGGGGCAGGCTGTAATCACCCTTCTCCCACCATATGTTTACTAAGGATAGATAAGAGGAGGGGGGTGGGGGAGGGGTAATCCTGTCTGTTTAGCCGCAAACAATCTAAGATAGCTTATAGGCATCGTTTGTACTTCTGGTTTATCAAAAGAATAACTACTTGTAATTATCTTTAATAATAATTACTTAATAATAAGTTTAATAAAAGTTTTATACTTACTAATATATCTTTTAATTACATCTAAACAAGAGCCTTGTGGATTTTCCGTGGTCAGTTCTTCAGATGGCATTTCACCTGAAAGATATGTTGTTTTAATAAATTAATATAAATAGATTCATAAATTTTAAAAACAAATAAAATAATCAAAGAAAATTCACATAAGAAAGAATCACTATTACAGTGTCATACGAAGGTTATGTTGTAATTAGTAGATGTAATTATTTGTGATAATAAATTAACAATAATTTATCTCATTGTTCTTAATTATTAGTGACCTGTAGCCCGTAATAATAACATCAAACCCATCAAGATACTAAGAGAAATCAATGAGAAATTAAATTAGTCAGATATTCTGAGAAAATCTTAGCCATCAAAAACTAGTTCAGAAAAACTGGAAAAAGAAGCTCTTCTTAGCATTTCGACGAAAATTGGCTTGCATTCATAGTGACGAAGAACCAAAAAATAAGTTATGGAACTTGCAAATAACCCAAAAAAAAAAAAAATCAATCATTCAAGAACATGTAATTTGTAATAATAAGATGGTCATGGCAACAGATCTATTATCAGATTGGTAATTTTATAAATAATGGAATATTATATTTAACTTAGTTTTCTTCAAATAAACTTAATCGTAATCTAGCTCATGTGCAACTAAAATTGCAAGGAATAGATTTTATGGCATCCATTCCTGTTGACGATGAGTGATTCTTGATTTTCCACAATAAACACTATGAGGAATTTGATGTTTGATAATAATTAGTACTCTTGTGCTAAGAAATTGCTGAAATAACACAAAGTAAAAAAGGAATAGTTATCAACAAGAATAAGAACCCTTAGTGAATACTTACAAAAAATACAAGATGTATCCAATTCACTTGTTTGGCTAGAGAAGTCAGAAGATAGAAATCTTTTTTTTTTTTATTCATTTTAAATTTGTGTGCAAATCAATGTACCCAGTTGGAATCAAGATGGCGGAAAAAATACAAAAATTGCGGAATTTTGCTTTGTGGATGGTTTAAAAGAGTTTTCTTTGTGAACAAGTAAAATCTGTTGTAGATTTATATTAATCGGATCTGCTTTGAAAATTATACAGTGCTCTACAGAACCCAAAAATAAGAGAAAAAAATTTAAAATTTCAGAAGGGGTATTAATTGTTTGGAGAAGATTTGAATTAAAATTCTCCTGCAAATTTGATCATGTTTGTAAAGAATTACTAAGTATTATATGCGAAGAACTATTGAAGGATATGTTTGTGCCCGATATTTTGAGATCCGAAGTGGGACTATTGGTGAGACATTTATAAAAAAGAAAATGAAGCTTCAATTGGTTTTCGAAAGGAAAGCTTCACTTCCTCAAACAATTCTTGAAGAAGTGTAAACACAAAAACCAGGAATTAACTCTTTATGCAAATTTACACAAAGTAAAGTATTTGCGATGCAGTTCATTTGAGTGATTCTTATCTGATTCTTTGGCTTCGCTTGTGTCTTCTGCTTCATTCGGTCCATGATCTGATCTATTTCTTTAGCGATCTATTTCTTCGGCGACCACACAACAATATCGGCGACAAATCTCGCAGGCCTCAGCGACACAACACAGAACAATAATGCCACAGCCTTCAAAGAATCATCGTTCTTTACGCTAAACCCATTCAGCGCTCTCCCCAAAGAGGAAAGCAGAATGGAATCTATGACCACCCCTGCCGATCTTCGTCAAAACACTTAAAATTTTTCAACTGATGTGCATACAACTTGACCGAATAGTTGACAGGGAAAATTACAAATGTATAAGCAGACATTCTGACACACAAAGAAATTATAAAACTCCTGACCCGTATCGCGCTATAATTAAAAATCTAAAAGATACAAAAGCCGAGTACCCCTCGTACGAACTCCAAGAAGACCGAGTACTGCGAGTTTTCATTAGGAATCTTCACCAAACAACTCCCACTGAGACAAAAGCAGAAGAACTCTTAGAGCACGGGTTCAAACCGAAAAGTGTACTGAATGTCCTTGGCACCCGGCGAGGAACTGACGGACCTTATAAAGTGCCACTCCCGCTATTTTTTGTAGATCTGAAGAGAACAATAAATGTTAACTCCATATATGACCTCACAGATCTATACCACACAAAAGTAGTGGTAGAAAAGCCACGCCCTCGCAGTGACATAATTCAATGCCACAGATGCCAACAGTATGGTCAAAGAGTAACTGTAACCACGTCCCTCGCTGTAGCAAATGCGGGAAAATCAAGACAGCCGAGAATGCCAAAAGACCAGGGAGCCACCTGTGCTCTCTGCTACAAGAGTCACCCTGCCAACTATAAAGGCTGCGATGCATATCAGCAGCTGAGGAAACACACGTTGCGCGAACCTTCAGCACAACGCTAGCGAGTTCCCACGGCTCAACGCCAACGAGTTCCCTCGGCCCAACGCCAGCGGGAACCTTCGGCTCAACGGCAGCGAGGACCCTCAACTCAACAGCGAGGACCCTCGGCCCAGTCTCAGAGAAACCTCAACTCAACGCCAGCAAGGACGTCCGACCCAGCCCCAGCGAGGACCGCCAGTCCAACACCAGCCCTGCACAAGTGATCCAGTAAGGTACGTTCAGGAGAATCCCTCTTACTCCTGTGCCGCCAGCCAGGTCCAGCTGAAGAACAGCACCCCGTTACTGCAGCAACCAGCACCACATGAGCGTCACGCAGCCGTAATCTTTTTTGCTGGAACTCAGTCCATGATGGAGACCACGTTAAATCCCCCATTAATCTCATCACAGCCTAATTACCCGCTTCCCTGATCCTCAACCATAAATTCCCAAACCAGCAAATTCCTCACAGTTTCCTATGGAATGCCAACGGAGTACATACACACAAAGATGAATTGACATTACTTCTCAATAATAGAAATGTGGACGTCGCCTTTATAATAGAAACACGACTTACATCACGAAAATACATTAATATACCAGGGTACAGAACTTATAGGACCGACCACCCAGACGGGAAAGCCTATGGTGGGACAGCCATTTTGATTCGCAGCTCTCTCTCCCATCATTGGATTCCTTCGGTCCCTTCAGACTATCTCCAATCCACCACAGTGTCACTCTCAACATTCACCTTTCCCATCACTCTTGCGGCAGTGTACTGTCCCCCAAATAAACCTATAACTTCTGCTCAGTTCAGTCAATTTTTTGATTCACTGGGCTCCCATTTCCTCGCTGGCGGCGACTACAAAACAAAAAAACGAAACATCTACAATGTGGCTCCAGGATGACTAACTCTCGTGGTCGTACCCTGGACACTTCCCTTTCCAACCTTTGCAAATAACCAAGCAATCTTTTCTTCCGATGCTGACTCACTTACTGCCAGAAAATGGAACACACATACAAAAATCAAAAGACAGAAACTAAATAGGAGATTTGGAGAACTTTACAAGCTACTAAGCCTCATGTAAACTTTAACTCTGACTAAAAAACTTACCATTTATAAGACGTTACTGAGACCTATCTGGACGCATGGAGTCGAACTGTGGGGAACTGCTAAACCATTCAACATCCAACGAATCCAGTCCTTCCAATCCAAAATCCTCAGCATCAACTATGCACCCTATTACGTCGCAAACTCCTTACTCCACAATGACCTAAAAATTCCTTTAGTTAAAGACGTCATTACAACCCGTTTTATTAAATTTCACTCTGAACTTTCCAAGAATCCCAATCTTTTAGCCCAAACTCTATCCAGTATTACCCATCCTGACAATTCACCAGGTCGCTTAGGAATGGCCCCGTGACCTTCTCATTGCCAACACTTCATAACAATAATATGAAAAAAAAAAAAAAAAAAATTTCAACCAGTAAATTGTATATGGAGATTTAGGAGTTCTGTCATCGGGCAGCTTCTCCATCAAGCGAAGTGCACGCTAAGTTCTTTCTTCTTTTTACATTTATTTTTTATTTTTATACATATATTTATTTATTTATTCAATTTAATTTATTTGTATTGTGAATATTAACCAGCACATTACAATATGCAAAACAATTTATAGAATGTAATTACATTAGAAATGAGCTCAAGTTTTGATAAGAGTAATTATGTCCCAGACTAGAAATGTTGGACAACTTGTAGCTGAAGAAGTCCC